>CM023095.1:14797177-15042199 GCA_013103745.1 Gardenia jasminoides | reverse complement strand
CTAGGAAGCAATACTACATTTCTTCAATTCAAGGGTAATACCTTAAATGCACTAATCTAAAAAGAAAACTAAATGAGATGTTTCACACATACGGGATGGGATAATAGTGACATGTAAAATGGGAAGAAACTCTAAAGTGAAAGTGTGTGAAATTTGTATCTAATGCATGAGCGGTTTAAGGGTCTAGCATTGGACTAGCCCTAGTCAAAAGGTTCTCAAACATTGGATTAGTGAGAAATCGAGGAGAGAACCACAACTAGCGTTGGACTAGTGTGGTGGCGATCAATATATTTACACAATAATCATGTAGACATGATAATAAAACAAATAAACACATAAAACACATAAACACATAACACATGTAGGCATAATATCTAAATGCAAGGCCCTGGGAAGCAAATAAACACATAATCATGCAAGCATGCAAAATAATAAACATATAAAACTAATTATTACACATTGGGAAACCTAAATACATTCTAAGGGGAAAAATTGAGATAATAATCTAACTATTACATTTTCTAGAATAAATACACTTTTTGCCAAATTAAACCTATCTATTACAACTTGGCATCCAAATCCAAATGATTTACTCAAAGAAAAATGACATAAATAAGACTAGACATGAATAAAAACAAGGAAAACTTAATTTAAAACATGCAAGATCATGCAAAAACACATAATAAGCACATAATAGGAAAGGTTACCATCCCTGATGTGATGCCTTGATTGAATCCTTAGATGATGGGAATGGTTATCTAAGACTCAATGTCAACAAAAGGATCAAGGTACTCTTCGTTCAATTTACGTATTGCTGAAAACAGTAAATTCAAAAGGTATACAACAGACCTATATTTGACAACTTAGCGAATAATACTGGAAATAGAGGTAAGATTAAGAACAAAAGGCATGAAATATCAGGTATAGCGAGGAGAGTTGGCGGATCCAAGCCTTGGATAGAACCAGCATAACCACGGTCCAGCGTTACGAGGCAAAAATCAAGTTCAGGAAGCGGACCGAGAAACGGACTATTTGTAACAGTCAGCGTCTCTTCTGTCTTCAAAACATCGGAAGATTGCTTCCAGGTTTTCAGACAATATACAAGCGAAATATTGAGGTAGGGGATCCATTCAAAGCATCGAAACATCATCATTGAGATCAAGCTAAACCCACAAGATCAAATCAGCATTAACATCATCAAATGGACAACAAGGGGAAGAAAAAAGGCATGGCGGGGCTGACGAAGGTTACGGCGGACTGGCATCGCAACAACCAGCGTTTCTTCACATCTTCAAGTATTCAAAGCGAAGCAGCGGGCGTTCTGCGAAATGAGTCCATAAAGTCAGCGTTCTTCAGAACTTCAAACATTCAGAGGAAGCGGACCGTTCGCAGCAATCATCAGCATAAGTAGTGCTTCATCTTCAGCGTGAAGAAGAACATTTTTCATTCGGTCAGCGACATCATCTGAAGCATCAAGCGTCTAATTTTAAGCGTAAAACAAATCTACTAGCCTTACCAAGGCTTTATAAACCTAACATGCTCATATATCTGCTGATAATCATCATCAAATATCCAAACTAAAGAAAAAACTATTCAAGACCTTGGTTCCACAAAAGGGTCCAAATCTCAGAATAATTTTAGATCAAAAACGGTAAATAGAGTAGAAGGATGTTACACGAATGAGGAGTTTGAATCTAAACAAGAGAAGAGGACAGAAATTCAAGAATAATCTCCTCAGTGTGAAACCCTAGCTTTCTTTTTCTTTCTTTCTTTCTTTTCCTCTCTAATTCCCGACCCGTTTTTCTGCTTTTTTCTCTCTCAAAGCTCTCCCCTCTTTTTCTCTGATTTCCAACCTCTTTGTTAAAACCTAATCTAGGCTATTTACCAGCCTGAACCTACAGGTTTTTGATGTTCTTGGGATGAGGTGAGCTAATTTTGAGCGTTAGATGAGTTGTTTTGGGTTGGGGTGAGTTGGGAATGTTTAAATGGGTTTCTTATCGTTCAAACATCAAAATACAGCTGGAAAAGGATGATCGATTTACGGAAGAATCCATGCGATCATTTTTTAACGATCAGTTCATGGGACTTATCCAGTAGTAGCGGATTTTTTTTGAAGAAAAACCTACAAAAATGAGAAAAAATCGCGTTAGAAAATTCAAAAATAAATAACTAAACATTAACAGATAAAAACATGGAAATAAATAAAATAGTCAAAATTTGGTGTCTGGTTGACCATCTTTGTGCGAGTTTAGAAACTCTGAACAAACGTGAACATAAATGCTTACTAGTTTTGGCTATATACGAACCATTGTACAGGACGGGAATATTAGATGCCCAAAATTTCAAACTAAAATGCATAGCATTGGCCAGAACTTCGTGGCCAAGGTTGCCTCGATATCTCGACTGCAAAGAATCGGGTCAAGCGTGGTTCAATGCAAATGAACTATAATGAAATGAATCTGAATCTTGTAAGGTTTGAGCGGAGAGGAGAGAGGGTTGCCGGAGGTTGCCAGAGACTCACCAGTAGAATTTTTAGCAATATGAGCAGGGAGATAGGTCTGGCGGAGGCTGAGACCTCACCAATAAAATTTAAGGGGATAGGAGTAGGAGGCTGGCAAGGAAGCCTCAGCCAAATAATTCTGGGCATTTAAAGGGATGGAGTCTGAGGCCAGGAGGCTGAGACTTCATGTATCAATTGAAGGAGGGATGGGTGCCGTGAGGCTAGGGTCCTATGAGAAATTTAAGCCAAGGAGGAATAGAACCAGTGGAGGTTAGAACCTAAATTAATTGAAGAATAGGATAAGAGAAGGTGCAGCTGGAGAGCTGGGAACCCTGTAATTAAGTTAAGCGAGGATAAAAAGGAGCTACTGGTGAGATGAGGCAATATGAAATTCATTGAAGCGAGGGATAGAAGGAGTCTGCAGCGAGGGACGTGGCGACTGAAATAATTAAACTGAAGCGAGGGGATAGGAATTACTGGCGGGAGCCGAATAGCAATATGAAATTAAAGATCTTTCCAAATTTAGAACTATTGATGGGATTGTACCTGCTGACGAATGACTAGATGGGGAAAATACAATTATACTATTAGTGGGATTGGACCCAACTGAATGATCAAATACAAAATGTAAATACTATTGACAGGATTGGACCAAGCACAGGCAATAAACTTATACTATTGGATTGGGATTGGACCCAAGCTTGAATGACTAAAATACTGATAGGTGGGATTGGACCCGAGCCTGAATGACTAAATATACTATTAGGTTGGGATTGGACCCGAGCACGAATGACTAAATATACTATTCGGTGGGATGGACTAAAACCTGAATGACTAGATGAAAATATAAAATCTTGGTTGCAGGACTTTGAAAAATAAAAACACAAGTTGTTCAAACATGATAAATGTAAAATGCAAGTAATGATGCACTTCGATGAAATGGTGCAATTGAGTTTTGATTTCTTGACTTGAAAAGTAAGTGATTGATAGGAACAATGACTTTTTCTTCTCTTTTTCTTTTTTTTTTCTTTCTCTTTTTCTTTCTTTTCTTCCTCTTTTTTTTTTTTATATTTTGAATGATGGATTTTGAAAAGTTGAAGAGTGTAACCAAACTTTTTCCTCTGAGGTTTGGAACAAATCCGCATATGTTTCCATCGTCTTGATCACCAAACCTTTTAGGTAAAATTAATCTTGAATCATTATCCAAAATTTGGGAACCTTCTCTCAAAACAAAATTGCCCTAGAGTGTATTTGAATTGTTAACCTGCGGTGGTCATAAAGTGTTAACAATTAGTCCATGGCAATTCAAAATTCCTCTCTCTCTTTTCTTTTTTTTTAATCATAAAGTGTAAAAACTCTTGTGATCCCTGGCTTGTTATGCCAAAATGACTAAAATGTATGATTACCATGCAATAAAACACATTCATGAGATACTTATGCTTATGAAGCATTGCTTGTTCTCAATTGATGATAATATTCATCAAAAAGCAAGTTATAGGATTGAAATAAACCATGTGATCTGGAAATCAAATCCTCATAAACGGGAGCCATTATTATGCAATTATTCAATTTGCATCAAGTACTCATAATGTCAAGTAAAAGAAAACAATTATACCTCAATTTTAACAATTCAAGTTTGATTTCTCACTTTCCCAAATTTGTAATCAAGCGACTCATATAGTCAAATCAAACTTGCATTTTTCCATATTTTCTCAGATTTTACTGTAAAGGTTCTTGAAACACATCCTCTTATTCAAATTGCAATAATGTCTTTTTGGCCAATCAACACTTTTAGGTAAGACTCGGTTACTGACATATGCCTTCTTGCTCAAATAGTAAGAGATGTCTTTTGGCCTTGAAAATCAACACTTTTAGGTGAAGATCCCGGTTACTCAACATTTTACTTTTCAAACTGCTTTGCATACTAGGTAATTCAAACAACCGTTTTACTGAAGTTAACATTTGTAGATGCTAAACCTCAGTTTAGTACTACTAGAATCATTAGGAATAGAACTTTTGGTTCTCACTTTGCTACTTTTCACTTTTCTTTTTCTTTTTTTTTTTTTCACATCAATTGAAAAGGATCATTTATAATATCAATCATTTTCTTGTAAAATCAATAAAGAAGAAATCTCATTTAGGGAAAAGGCTGAGGCATAATTTTCCCTATTTTACAAAACATACTTTCTAAAATGCCAATGTCTTAATCACATAACAATTATTTCAGTAAGATGGAAAAGGATCTTTTATACCACGGGCTTTTTTTATTTGAAGGATGAAAGCAATTCGAAAATTGGACATTCGCCACTTTTTGAATCAAATTTTGAAAAACAAATCGATTACTTGAGACAAATGTGGTATTTAGAAAAGTTTTTTTTTTAAACATAAATAAAGCACATAAGGTAAAATTATACACATTACGATGCAAAACAAGAAAGGATCAAAGTATTTCTAAGAGTTAAACTTATGTCTAAAAAAAAAGCAGATCACAAGATCAAACACAAAAGAAATAAAGCAAGAATGGAATGAGCTGCAAATCGGGGAGGTGGGTTTTATCTAGCCCCTCAGCTCTCCTTACTGCCTGGGTGGCCTCTTGGACAAACCTTTCAGAGACCGAATGAGCTGCATACATTTGGAAGAAGAATTTGAAAGAGCGTAGGTTTATAACACCTAGTGGTGTCATTATGAAACCCGTTTCCCAAATTTTTTGAAAAGGAGCGCTTCCTTATCCATTGCAATTAATCAATTTTCAAAATGATTTAATCATACAGTCTAAACATGACTCAAAATAAAATTTGGTCTCCTTGATTTGACATCAGTCCACTTGTCCACTGCTTCTCGCAAAAGAAAGAAATGGTGAAAAAAATAATACGCCAATGCATGCAGTTCTCCCCTTTTTATCTAAAATAGCCTGTAAACATGGGTTCTTGGGCGTCGATGGTGGTGTGATTCTCTTTTTTTTTTGTTCTGGGATCCGGATCATTCGTAGATCGTTGCTTATTTCGAACCCATTATCACCCATTCCTTCATGGTAATCTAAGAGGTTGTCAACTTTGATGAAAATGCCACTTTTGATGAAAATATGTGTAAAAGTTTGTGCAAAGAAACAATTTTATTTTAAAATGACATTTGACCGAGAATGAATGCTAAACACATAGCATTTTAAATCAATAATAAGCGTCGAGGAAAATTATTTGCTTACAAAAGCGTGTACTTGACCCTTTTGGATATCATCTCCTTGGAATTTCTGTGACAAGGGGAGTGCTTGATATAAGGTAAACCACGATGAGCGTAATCACCGGCTTACTTGTCTCATGAATTCCTTTCACTTGCGGCTTCTTTTCAAAACTTGCTTTAGTATCTACGGATTTGCACTTGGAAGTTGGTAGTAAGGTAGTTAATGAAATGGGTGGAGACTTAAACTAATTTAAGTCAATTTAAACATGTTTGTTAAAATGGTGGCATCGGTGAGACAATCCCCGAGAACAAGTTGATTAGAGATATATTTGCATCATTTGCCTTTTGATTGAAGAAGTTCTTTCAATTTTGCAAAATTTGGAGGTCTATAACTTTATAGGCTTTTGCAAGGGGTTTGAGTGTGTGTTGTAGAGCGGTTAAACTTGACAAATTTTTAAATTTTTTTTAAATAAAGTTGCCCAGGTTTGGGGTTTGCGGTTCTCAGGCTTTGCTAAATGATTACGTTCTTTTATAGGCTCAAATGGGAGAATTGGGGTTTTGAAGTGTTTAAATGAAAATAATATAGATATATATTGAAAGGAAGAAGCACTGTTGAACCACTTATACAAAGAAAACTTTGCTCAATCATATGAAAAATCTTTTACATGTAATTGATTGGTTGAGGAAAGATGCATCCATCCATCTCCATGAGTAGCCTTCCTCAGGTAGCACCTTTTGAATGAGCGGCCCGCCAGGTTAGGGCCAATTTCCCTTTAGCCTCTTCTACTGCGCCGGAAGGATTAGTTTCAAACCTTGTCCCCGCCGAACTGCGGTCTAACTCTTGTTATAAAGCCGAGCCATCCTCTGGCGGTAACATTGCCCATGGCGGATGGCATTCAACCTTCTTTCATCATCAAAGACGATTTTCGTGGCGTTGCTTGGTCCATTCGACTTCTTCAGTGCGAGCTTCCATTAATCGCAAGATGGGATTTCAACTGGCGGTAATACGCTTCCATCCCGGTACATGAGAGAGTAAGGTGTTGCCCGGTGAAGTTGGATTCATGATCCTATATGCCATCAAGGCAAAAGGTAACTTTTCACCAATCGCGGTGGGTTTTACGTCATTTGCGGATGATCTTCTTCAAATTCTTATTTGCATTTTCCGACCCCATTCATCGGAGTCACGTAAAATAGGCTGGTTTGGGTGTTTGATTTTTAGCATTCCTGGGCCGTTGACCATGTCATTGTTGAGTTCCGGCATTATGTGATGAGTTTACGGCACTCAAGCGGCGGATGATATTGTTTTCATGAAATGCTACTACTTTCTTAGTCACGTGCTTATAGATGTAGCTTCCACCCATTTTAGTGAAATATTCAATAGCCACTAGAATAAGCGGTGCCCATTGAAGGGGAGGATCAATAGCTCAATTCGTCTATTCCCATCGAACATGGCCAAGAAGCGGTGGTACTATCACGGTTGTGGGGGAGGGCATGTATACATCACCATACAATTGGTATTTGATACACTTTGAACAAAATTCACAGTCATGCTACTCATAGTGAGCCAAAATAACCGTTCTCATGTTCTTCTTAGCCCAACAAGTGCCCATTCATGTGTAGCGCCCACAAACACCGCTATGTACTTCCCTTAATCATGTAATCAACTTCTTCTTCATCGCGCACCCTCCAAAGCCCTAGGTGGGGCGTCTTCTTGTAAAAAACTTCATACATTTAAGAAAAAACTTTGTAGAAGATATCAAGCGTGAAAACCACTGCGGTGAATGTCGCTCGGTAGGATAAACTACGGATTCGATGAATTCCTTGATGTCATGGTACAAAGTGCAGCGGGGAAGTTCCTTACTGTGACCAGGGCAATGTACGCGCGGCTACTCTTGGAGTTGGATGCGTATGGAGCTCGATCACTAGTTCATCCGGATGTTGTTGAATCATTGAAGACAAAGTAGCCAAGGCGTCGGCAAAGATATTGTGCGAGTCGCGAGGGGCCGTGTCTAAGCTCAATTCTAAATCTCTAGCAGTCAAATGTCAGTAGAGGAGCTGCGGTGATACGGTATGATCTTTGAATCCCGAGTCACCTTGTGGAGAGTTTGATGCACAAAGTAAGTCTGAATCGAATACTATCCAAATCTTTGATGTCCGTATCTAATACCATCTTTAATCCAAAACCGGCTGAGGCTTCATACTCAGACCATGTTGATTGGGTGCAAGGAAATTGTAGCTTGGCTGCAGGATAATGCTTTCCTCTGGCGACTGAAATGCGGCCCGATTCCGATAGCCAAGAATTTGAGGCGCCAGTCGAAAATAACCTCCATCCTTGATATTGCTGACCATATCTTCCACGGTCTGGAGCAAACAAGATCTCTTCATCGGAAAATAGGTGTGCAAAAGGCTGGTGATTCATCTTCCATTTGGGTTTCACCTTTAAGTGATGAGCTGTTGCTTGTCCACTTAGTACTTTTCGTGGTAAGAGACAATATCAAATTCAAATAACATCATCTACGCCATTTTATCCATACGTCCGTTGGCATGGAAGCTTCTCAACAAATACTTGAGGAGGGTGAGCGGAAATGGGATAGGAGTAGTGTGGCAGTGTCTGCTTAACTTTTGACTATGCAAAGCACAAACTCCTCTCGAGAAAAGAGTAGTAGTTAGCGCAGTGGTGAACTTCTTACTCAAATAGTAGATGGCTCTTTCCTTCTTTCCAAATTCATCGTGTTGTCCCAAAACACACCCAGCGGCTTCATAGAGCAGGATAAATACATGATGGGGAAGCCTCTGGCGTTGGTGGTACTAGGGCCAGGGGATGAAACAGATAATTCTTGATCTTATGAAGGCTTGTTGACAATTGTAGCAAAACTCCGGAATCATTTGGAAAATCTCCTCAAAATAAAGGCGGATCATGGAGCCTTGTAATACGTACAATATCTCTTACATCATGGGAGGCTCCAGCTTTAGCGACAACTTTCTCCACCGTTGGCATATGACTTGTGATCTTACACGGTGCTTTCTCTTGGTCCCCTCAAGCGTGGTTACGGTGATTTTTCACAGTCTTGCTTCCCAAAGCGGTCGATAAATCAATAAGTTAATTTCACTGCGACTTCGGGTTGAATACCAATCAAAGCATCCCTCTCGAGACTCTGGAGCAGGCGTGAGCAAGTTCTCATCATCCCCTATCCCGGTTTTGTCCAGTTTGTTGTCTTGAGGAATGCGTCTTGGGTTGCAGTTCGTCATACTTTCTTTGAACAGGGGTCTTGAAACCCATACGACAGCTTCTGCGTCCGGAAAAAACGGGCAAGATGCGTCATAATCAAGACCATCATGTGGGTTAATCCCTGATTTTTCCTCATGAACTCATCAAATTTATCCAGCACTTTTTGTAAATCTTTGTCAACGGGTGCAATGGTCATCCACCGCCGGTTCCTTGGGAGGTGGATCCAGCACAAAGGTTCAGTGTGGTATGGTATTGAGGAGCTCACGGAGGTGGAGTATAGGCATGTTTAAGGTGATGCAGGGGGTTGAGTGTGAGGTTTGCACTTGCTTTTTTAGTTGGAGCTCGAAGACATGAGTCGGGGGGTGAGTGTAAACAGGTGTTATGGTGAGAGAGAAAGCAATCAGCTGAAGGTTAGGAATAGGTGGAACAGGAGTGGTTTGAATATTGGTGAGAGAAAAGGGTGGGTTACTTGTCCAGTGAGGCCCCTAACAAAGTGTTCATGATCATTGAGGTACCACCTCTCTCTGTTAGCCACTGGCGATCAATTACAGCATTGGCGTCGGCTCATCATTAAACCTTCCAGGTACTTCCATAGCGAACTCCAAGGCAGCAAAATCAGTGAAGTGACCAAACATTCTACTCCAAGGGCAACGGTGCGGAGACTCATGCTTACGGGCTACTTTGAACTTTTGCTTTTAGAGCAATATGATGGGGTTTCTCGCATTGAAACTATTTTTAAAATACCTGAATGGAAAAAAAAAATTTGGTAGCTTATTGAGGGGTACGAGATTTATTTGAAAAAAAGGAAAAAAACTGAGAAGTTAGTGATTGCTTATGAATTGGGATGCATGTCACAGAGGAGGAGCCTTTTGTGCAAGGTGGGCCTAGCATGAAAAATGCAATCTCTGGGTGTAGCATATAATACAATACTGATAGGTCAGATCCTCGTTGATATCACGTTAGTGTCGATCAAGGGTTGACAAAGAATATATCGCTGTTTGGGCGCATTATGAGAACCGAAATGAGATAGTTCATTATTTTTAATTGATATATGAAAGGAGATTAAAAGTTAAGGACTATTCTCAAGTAATTCTCTTGACTTGTCTTTGGGGAAACATGGATCGGTGGGATTGATAGTTTTACTCAAAAAAAAAATCAACTGGCCCTTTACTTGTAACTCCACATCTCTCAATGTTATTTGCCACACACTAGCTCATAAGCCTCTAAAATCAAGATTTAGCCTTGATAAAATCATTATCTCAACAATGAGAAATTATTTGTAAATTTTTTACGTTAGTGTCCTCATGCATGGGATTTTACCAACTTTGATAAAATGGCAAAAGTGATTATTAGGGGCTTATATTCTATCTCGAGATCTCCCTCTTTGGTGCCATCGTAGAAGGGGATGGATATACTGCTTACCCTTGTCTTCCACCCTTTGGGCCGTTCGCGAAAACATAAACATTACAAATCTCATTGGATTATATATCCAGAGACACAAAGGTGGTTTATTCTAACATGGGATTCCCCTATCGACATTCTCTATGGTTTATGCATGATGCAGGTTTATTAAATAAGTAAAGGTCGTTAAGAACATGGCCTATAGAACCCCGTTTGAATGCGGGGGGTACCTAAAGTGATATGCCATTACAACTTAAATGCAATAAATTCAAACGTGCAATAGCCTATCTAGAAGGATGGCTTGTCTTAAAAGAGTGCCAAGACTCTTGTTTTCTAGAGTTTGTGAAATGCAAGAAAAAGGGAAAACAACAAAAAGGTTAGTTTAATCGACAAATATCACATAACACATTGGATCCAACAGAGTTGCACAAAAAATAAAGGGGTGTAACTCTCCTCTCATGTCTAGTATTGATCCTATGGGAGGTAAGGTAGACTCTCTCCCTAGGCACAGGTCTAACATGGATGCATGAGGTTGGGCTCACTAATGCATCTAGACTCTGATAAAGGTTACAGGCTCCCAAACCTTTGGAGCCAAAGGCAAAGGTCATAATCCAAATGCCTGCCTCAAGTCGGTGGTTCAGGTGATCCCCTAGACATTTTACCCGTGCACGTGCGTGTTCACGGCCGCATGTCCAAGTGGATCGTCCCCTGTCCTAATAGGGGAAGGTAGCGTGACAAACCACTAAAGTGATGCAAAAAAAGTAGGGCCAAAGTAAAATACATATGCACGGCATGAAAGTGATTCCCTTTGAGACAGAGTTCAAACATCAAACATTTTCGAGGGCTCTAGGGTAGATGCATACCCACCCCAAATACAAGGCGCAGTACAAGTAAGTAAACAATAATTCGACATATTCATCATATACGCGATGTGTAGAGGTGTTTGCAGAGAAAACCTAAAAGAGAAAAAGAAAGAAATGCAACCTAAAACATCAAATGTGATATATAAAGGGGTTAGAGAACGAGTAATCAACTAAATCAGTCACTCCAGGACCCTCTTGAGGAAAATCCCAGTGGAGTCATGAACATGCTTTATTTTTTGATTAATGGAAAACGAGGAAAAGATTTCGATTTTTATTTGGTTTTGAAAAGAAAGGAAAGGGTCATGGGACTACAAAAATCACGGCGGTTTGGACCCAAAAAACAAAAAAGTCTAAGCGGATTTTTTAGAAAAGGTTGGAATGCATACACTTGGTATGGAGTTTAGGTGTACCCAGTCACCAAAAGTTTTAATTAATGAAAATAAATAAGAAAAAAACCCTTTTTAGGCGACTCAGGGTCTTTGAAAACTAGGAAAAGAGGTTGAAGGGTCACCGGTTGGAAAGAAGGAGCAAATTCGATGTTTTCGTCTCAAGGCACCCTTCTAACCTAGCAAATCTAGTTGCAAGATTTTTGAAAATTTCCTATTTTCTAACTTTAAAATTTATCACATCTGGATGTTGTCTATATGGATGCAAAACCTAGACCTAATGTTGGATCGAGAGGGCAAAATGTCTCCTTGAGGTGTGATTGGAATTGATCACATTAGTTGTGTCATCAATTTTGATCCCTCGAGGAGGTCGCGAAAAATACAAATGATGATATTGAATGAAACTGTGAAGTGGGGTTTTCAAAATGCAATTTTATAAAATTATCAAGAAAAGAAGTTGGGTTTTGAAAGGATCAATTCTAAATGCAAAAGAACTGAATTTCCAAAGATCCAATTTTAAGAAAAGTGGCTTTTAACTTTGAATTGCTAAAACATGAAGAAGAAAGTTGATTTTTTAAGAATGGTTTTATAGCATATTAAAATAATGCACATGTACGTCCTAAAGAGAATAATGCAACATAAGATTCTTGGGACTAAATTCGTGACTAATTTTCCTTAGAGCTAGAAATAAAAGCTGCTAAGGCTGGGAAGCTATACTAACTCTTTTTTCCCCGATTCAGCGGAATGCCTTAAATGTACTAATCTAAAATAAGAAAACTAAATGAGATGTTTCACATCTGGGATGGGATAATAGTGACATGTAAAATGGGAAAGAAACTCTAAAAGAAAAGTGTGTGAAATTTGTATCTAATGCATGAGCAGTTTAAGGTCTAGCATTGGACCTAGTCCTAGTCAAAAGGTTCTCACTAACATTGGATTAGTGAGAAAATGAAGAGGAAACCAAACTAGCGTTGGACTGTGTGGTGATCGTCAATATATTTACACAATATTCATGTAGACATGATAATAAAGCAAATAAACACATAAAACACACTAAACACATAACACATAGGCATAATATCTAAATGCAAGGCCCTAGGAAAGCAAATAAACACATAATCATACAAGCATGCAAAATAAGCATATAAAACTAATTATTACATTAGGGAAACCTAAATACATTCTAAGGAAAAAATTGAATAATAATCTAACTATTACATTTTCTAGAATAAATACACTTTTGCCAAATTAAACCTATCTATTACAACTTGGCATCCAAGGCCTCCAAATGATTTACTCAAAATTAAATGACATAAATAAAGACTAGACATGAATAAAAAAGCAAAGGAAAACTTAATTTAAAACATGCAAGATCATGCAAAACACATAATAAGCACATAATATGGGGAAAGAGTTACCATCCCTTGATGTGGATGCCTTAATTGAATCCTTAGATGATGGAATGGTTATCTAAGACTCAATGTCAACAAAAGGATCAAGGTATTCCAATTTAAAGGAAAACCAATCAAAAATTCAAAGAAAGGATATCTAATATGTATTAAGCAAAATGAGATAATACTAGGAAATAGAGTAAGATTCTGGAACAAAAGAGCATGAAATATCAACAATACAAAATAACAGAGGGTTACGCGGATTAGAAACGCTGATAGAACAAAGAACACAGTCAGCGTTACAGGCAAAATCAAAGTTCGAGAGGAAACGCATGGACCAGAAATATGAGACTCCAGGTAATCAGCGTCTCTTCCCATCTTCAAAACATCGGGAAGATTGCTTCCATTTTGAACAATAATACAAATGAAATATTCAGCGGTAGGGAGATCCATTCAAAGCATCAAACATCATCATTCAGATCAAGCTAAACCCACAAAGATCAAATCATAAGCATTAACATCATCAAATGGACAACAAGGGAAGGAAAAGAACTGCTTGAGGATTGTTACGCTGTAACCGCCAGCGTTTCTTCACATCTTCAAGTATTCAAGCGAGCAACGCGGGCGTTCTGAGTAGTCCGCATAGAGGTCGCGTGATTTCTTCACAACTTCAAATACAAGAGAAAGCGGACCGTTCTGAGCGTAAGGTCATCAGCAGCATAGTCGCCACATCTTCAAAGCGAAGAACATTTTTTTTGAAATTTCGGGGAATCACAACATCATCACGTAAGCATCAAACGCCCGATTTTAAGCGTAAAAACAAATCTACTAGCCTTACCAAGGCTTTATAAACACTAACATGCTCATATAACAGCTGATAATCATCATCAAATATCCCAAACTAAAGAGAAAACTATTCAAGACCTTGGTTCCACCAAAGGTCCAAATCTCGAGTAATTTTGATCAAAAAAGCGTAAATAGAGTAGAAGGATGTTACAGATCGGAAGATTTGAATCTAAACAAGAGAAGAGGACAGAAATTCCAAGAATAATCTCCTCAAGTGTGAAACCCTAGCTTTTCTTTTCTTCTTTCTTTTCCTTTTCCTCTCTAATTCCCAGCCGTTTTCTCTGCTTTTTTCTCTCAAAGCTCTCCTAATTGCCTCTTTTTCTCTCAGATTTCCAACCTCTTTGTTAAACCCTAATCTAGGCTATTTATAGCCACCAAACCTAGAACTAAGGGTTTTGATGTTCTTGGGATGAGGTGAGCTAATTTTCAACGTTAGATGAGTTGTTTTGGGTTAGGGGTGAGTTGGGGAATGTTTAAATAGGTTTCTTATCGTTCAAGCATCGGAAATTACAGCTGGAAAAGGATGATCAATTTACGGAAGAATCAAAGCGTCATTTTTTTTTCATCAAGTTCTGCCGGACTTATCAGTAACTAGTCAGCGTTTTGACTTTTTTTTTTTTTGAAGAAAAACCTACAAAAATGAGAAAAAAATGCATTAGAAAATTCAAAATAAATAACTAAACATTAAGATAAAACATGGAAAACAAATGAAATAGTCAAAATTTGGTGTCTACAGTATTACCTCTAAGCTAACCAGGAGGGTTGTGAGCTTGCCCAACTCTGCCAAGACTCAAACATTTAAATAAAGACTAACTTAAGCGATACAATTTTATCAACCACCATAACATTAATATTAAAGCTGTAAAAGGCGATTAAACTTAAAATTACATTCATCCATTGAAATACTCAAAACCCTCGAGGTCAAAGTTTGTACACTTCCATAAGTTCAAAACATTCATCACCCAACATAAATACAAGATGTGTCCATATACTCGAGGTCAAAGTCAAAAGATCGATACACTAGCTCTATCTACGACTAGGGATCCTCGTTACACCCCAAGGAAAACAAGCGGAACGGGGGTGAGCTAAAAAGTTCGTGAGTTTCCAAAATTCATGTACATGCACTTAAAACGGTAAAATTAAAAGTAAATAAATAAAACACATAGACAAATCAAATTCACACACATTGAGGATACGGGGGCTCTCAAGAGTCAAATTCCACATTTCCCGAACATTTATAGTAGTGGGCACTACTTTCAATCAAGTAGGCGACTCTTCACGCCAAACTCCAACCACCAAACTCCCGGGCTCGCCTTCAAACATTTAAACAGGTGAATTAAGCAGGTAGGGCCACCCAAGGCACGCGGCCAAGAGTGGCGGGGTAACACTTCTCCATCTCCAAATTTGACACATGCAAAATATTTAAATTACCAACTCTACAAAAAGGGAGCAATAAAGTATACTCTTCTTTAAGTGAGTGGTTCATCAAATTTCCATTTTCACAGTCAAATCAAGTAACATGTCATGGTACACATACATTCACAAAGCATTTAAACAAAAACATTTAACAGGCATTGAAAACTCACCGACAAAATAGGGGTCGGAATCCAAATTTTGATCAGATGCAAAATCGGCACTTCGCTCTAAAGTAATTAAAAGAGAACGAAAATAAGTTTCTCTAGTTCACTGGCCAAATTTCATTCGAAAGAAAGTAAACTCGATAACTTTCCATTTTGAGCTGAAAACCTTGAAAAATCATAACTTGAGTTATACAAATCGAAATTTCACGAATTTGGTGCTGTTGGAAACCTCTTTTAAAGTTCTAAAACTTTGCAGAAGGCATCCAGTTAAAATTCTGGGCAAACACTGCCCAGATTTTCGTTCAATAGAAAGCTACAGTACTGAGACAGGACACATCAGGCTGGCCATCCAGGCTACTTTGAAAATTCGTCATAAATTACAAAAAATTAGTTAGTCTCTGAAATTCATACACAATATAGTACTAATAAGGAGTTTCAACAGCCACTGACAGAACTCAACTCCGACACCCGAGCATGAAATTATAATAGTTCAAACAGAGGGGGTTCAAATTTCTGAAATTTCTAGTTTTCAGTTTGACAGGGCATAATTCACAGCTTCGTTTGAGTGGCTAATTCTTAGCCAAAAATCACCAAATTTGGTACACTAATACTTTCATATATAGGCTAAGTTCATACCAAAATTCAACCAAAAATTAAAATAGGAAGGCAGTTTTCTACGTGCCCAAAGTGTGCTCATTGAAACTTCTCAAACCAGGAAAGTTGAATTCCTCTTCTTCTATTCTTTTATAATCATCATATGATAGTACCATTTGACCTAAATTTTGACCCTAAACTGGTATTAGTATTCCTTAACCTAACGATGATCAAAAATGGTCACATCTTTTAGCAAAATTATCACGAAATAGTCCCACAAAATTCGGGCAGCATAATGCCTCAATTTTCCAGATTTTACTTCCAAATTAGTAACCCTAATTGCATCAACTCTTGAAGGGCTTTTTGTGGGGGAAAATAACAGCTTAACATTCAACATTTAAACATCAAATTCAGCCCTTAATCAAGCCAAAAATACAGCCACGAAATTTGACCCAAAAATCAGAAAATTCACCCCCAATTTCTTCTTCCTCTAGCCGGTTTTTCCTCAAGGTTTTCTTCCAACTTTTAATAACCAACATTAAACATAATGCACTTATATAACACCATTTAACCATCTAGCAAAAAAATACACATATTTAGTGGGAATCCAAGAGCCCACCCACAACTTAAACCAACAAAACAACTTAATGAAGCTTAGCAATACACATTTATCTACAACATAAGTCAAGGTTCCATCAACCTCTCAACCACCCAAACATGCTTGAAACTTTTAAAAAAATGTACAAGGATGAAGTCCTTGAGATTTTACCTCCTCTTAGATGATGACTAACCCCAAGAATGATGCTAAGCTAAGGCTTCCTGTAACATCCCGTATTTTTTTTTCCCAATGGTATTTCAAGTGTTATAAGATTTGATTTACTCGAAAACCCTAATTTTGGATTATATTTTGCGATCTCGATTGGTTAAGGTAGTGAGAGTTGCGCGAAGGTGATTAAAATCCTTGGGTGATTAGTAGTTTAAGT
Source organism: Gardenia jasminoides (assembly GCA_013103745.1). Classification (NCBI taxonomy): domain Eukaryota; kingdom Viridiplantae; phylum Streptophyta; class Magnoliopsida; order Gentianales; family Rubiaceae; genus Gardenia; species Gardenia jasminoides. The sequence continues at coordinate 15,025,249 of CM023095.1, read as the reverse complement.
AGGTGAGATTAGGCATTAGTGGACTTAATTGCTGGGAAATAAATCACTTGGGGCCGAGGTGAAGGATCATTGAAGTTGCTAGAGTTGGCTTGATATTTTTGACCAACCCTTTGACCAATCCCACAAATATCTCTTAGGCCTTATCATATAACAAAATTGAGACAAGTTAGGAGACCAAGAGAAGGGAGAGTCGGCTGCAAGAGGAGAAAAGAAAGGGGATGAAACCGTGAGCCAAAGAGGAGAAAAGAAAGGAAAGAAAAGAGAGGAAAAAGAGAGGTTTGCTCCATGCTCCAAGCAGCTGAAACCAAGAGAAGATAAAAGAAGACTGCAGGCTGCTCTAGCTTCCATTTTCAGCTTTGTTCCTTGAAGGTTTTAGAGGTAACCTAGCTTGCACAATCCTTGAATCTTGTAGTATAGCTTGTGTTTGATGTTTAGAATGGATTAGGATAGCTGAGGACAGATTTTGGATGGATATCATTGCTTGGTAAATTCGTTTGATGAAGTAGGGTAAGATTGCACACCAACTGTTTGATCTTAAATTCCAGATTTTTGTGTTCAATTCCTCTGCGAATTTGACCATGTTAGAGTCCAAACCAGTTCTTTATCAAAACATGAAAGTTGTAGGGATTTGAGTCAGATTTCCACCCAGAATATTTCAGAGCAATCGGAGCACTGTATCATGATAAATGTCCAAAATACCCCTGACTGTTCTGCTCCCCTGTTTACCCGACAGTCTCTAGTTTCAGCCAAATTGTCGGATTTTCTGGTATCAATTGACAACGAACTAGAGTCTGATTTTTATACCATTGAAAGCCCTATGAATCTAGTTTTAAACGCCACTAACTTCACTCAATTTCAATATTTCTACATTGAGTTATGGATTTTCTCCCGAAACTGCTCCTACTTTCCTGACGTAACCCGACAGTTTTCTTAAGTCTCTGTAATTGCCATTTTTGACTACGAAAATGCATGAAGTGAATTTCGATGGCTTCACAAAAATTGTAGAGCTATGTCTTATCTTCGAAACGGTGTAAAATTTAATTCAATCCGATAAGCGTAGCTCTGGTTTTGATCAAAACACCAGGAGGTGTCAAATCTGCCAAAGTTGATGTTTCTCTTTTATACTCATTCCTTCATTTTGGTTTGGTTCAAATACTTTTCTTGGTTCAAAATAATATTTTCACTCCATTTTATACCTGGACTCTTGCTCTAAATGTTTGAAGTTCTCCCCTTGATTTGAGCTAAAGGTTTAGTAAGTTTGGACACTAATTTTGGGGGATTAAGTTGGATTATTAATGTGAGTTGCTTGAGGGTTTCAAATGAAAGTTTTTCATTTGTTATGGATTAGAAGTGGTAAATTCTTGTTATATTATGTTGATCTCAGGATTCAATTATGCCATGAAGGTTAAATGGTGATTGGTGATTTATGTGGATGAGTGTGAAATTTGGTGAGTGTTCCAACTCGTTTCAACTAAAATGTTTTACTAGAATTCAATTGTGAAATGACTTACTACCTTATTTTGATCTTGCTATCTCAAACTTGCTACTCATTTTATTACTTGTGAAATGGTTCACTAACCTACTACTTCACTTGTTTTCAAATTTGCTCTCATCTTGTTTCTGAACTTGTTTTAACTTGTTTTCAAACATGTCCTAATTTGTTTTCCCCATTTATTTACACATGAAACATTTTACTACTAATCTTTTAAATGACATATTTTCTAATTATTTGTAAGTATTTCAAAATGTGTTTTAAACTCTTTACAAACTTCTTTTGATGTTTAATGTAGTTTGTCGTGTGAAATAACTTGGTTCGTTAAGTTGTTAATATCTAGATGATTGTTCGATCTTATTTCCAAAATTGTTTTCACACTTGCTTTCCAACTTATTTTCGAACTTATTCCACTTGCTTGTCAAACTTGTTCTACTTGATTTTTAGACTAGCTTTTGGTTTTCATATGAAATATTCCGTTACTACTTTCTAAATGAAATATTTTCTAGTATTTCAGTGTTCAAACTAGATGTTAACTTATTTGTAAATATTTCGCTGCTACTATATTTCTATTTTAAAATTTATTTCAACCACGTTTCCACACATATTGGTCAATGACCTAATTTACTTGTGGTTTCAAAAGAAATTGATTCCAAAGGACTTGTGTCTCAAATTAATCTGTGCAAGTAAAATAATTTATTGTTGAAGTGAATGCTACTTGGCTTTACATGTTGCTTTTGGAGTGTCCTTGAATATTAATTAAATGTTTCAAGTGTTAAGTGTTATTTGTTTAAGTGTTGTTATTTATTAGTTGAAATAATTACTTGTTTCCTTGATTGTTTGTTGATAACTTGAATGTTTGATAGTGGTGTACCAAGGAGCATTTTACCCCTTGTAGTTCGATGTGTATTTTATCGCATCATTTACTACTTGTAGGTCGATGTGTACTTTATCGCATCGACTGAATTGGGTCTCAAAACCCTTTTGCTAGAAAGCCTATCTAAGACCACCTTCTTGAGCGATCGGTGGGTCAAAAGCCTACTTAAGTACGCCATTCGTGTGGCCGGATAGGTTGGAAAGCTTTATCTTAAAACAAAAATTCCTTGGTCTTGACTGATCATTATTTGCGCATGTTGTACGCCTTTGGCAGAACTGACCCTTGGTTGCTAACCTATTCGAGCGAAGCGGACTCGGGTAGGTTGGAACCACAGGCATGGTATACTCGAGTATTACCTTTGGAGAGATAAGGCGATGGCTTGATGAACTCAGGGGATTGCTCAAGCGTTATAAGGTGAAGTGGACCAGTGAAATAGCTCCAAGTGAGCACTGTATCCTTTTATAACTGCTTTAATGTTCTTAAAGCATTTGTTCACCTAGTTGAGGCAATCCGAGCAAGTCTCCTCGTGAGCAGCGATCTCCGAAGTCGGCGAGTATTGTTCTCTCCTAGTTGAAAAGTGTCTTGTGTGAGTGTGCTTGATTATTTGTCAAAGTGCTCGTGTGATGAATTGAATTATTTCATGAATTGTTTTAAGTCTCACAAATTTCTAGTGAAAAGTATTTTCTCACGTGATTTCAAAGATTTGAATATCTAATGTTTTAGATTACTCGATAAAGCGGTTAAATTCTAAAATACTTGTTTTCTGAACCTCACGAGCTTTAGCTCACCCCAAAAAAAATATTTATTTTTTTTCCCCACAGGGGAATCGAGGTGATCGGGAAGCATGTGTAGTGGCCTTCTTAGTAATTTTGGAGTATTTCTTGTACAATTGTAATTTTGGTTGAGTTGTAATTTATATTTTGGAGAACTGGGTTGTATTTACTACTAGGACGTACTTGTGTATTTTAGCATTTTGTACTTTTGGTTTTTAATTTGTAATTGTTATTTATTGAGTTTTAATTTGTAATTAATTGAGGGCTGTAGTGAGTCTGGCGAGGCTAAGCTGACCGATACCCTAGGGTTCGACCTAGGGAGAAGTGGGGCTGTCACACTTCCAAGTGTCTCCCCTCCAAGCTCTTCACCAAGTGCAAGCTCAAAGGATTGATGATGGTTGTGGGTGATTTTGTAGAGAATTTGATGGAAGAAAATGGCTGAAAATTTAAGGGAGAAGAGATGGGGAGTTCAGAGAGGGAGGAAGATGAAGCAATTTTGGTCAATTTTCTTTGAAGAGTAAATGGAAAAGAAAGACAAGACACAAGTCTTGTCTTATACCCCAAGTCAAACCTTGCATAGTAACATTAATTAGCTATTTGGAGGGAAAATTAATCACCTCATTTGGCTTGAGATTAAGAGATAAATCTCGGTTAGGAGAGGGGATGAAAAAGTAATTTTTAATTGATTGGTAGGAATTTAGTGGAAAGAATTAACGGTTAGATAAAATTCTATACTTAAAGAGGTTAATCCAAATCTTAACTAAAATTTTTAAAACCCTAATTAATCAGCTTCAACAACCCAATTCCAGTCATTTAATTACACTTCTAACCTATCGATGATCAGTACTTATCTTCACTAATTTACTCACAGTCCGAATTTACCTCGAAAAACATGCTTTTAACATTTTACCGCTAATAAATGCTACGAGACGATATTAACAGATAAATAGAGTTAAAATTAAATGAGAAGTTGTAAATGAGGAAAAATCGAATTTCATGAGATAATGAAATAAAGAGATAAATAAATAAACAAGAATTTCGAATTTTTTTTTTCGAAAACAAAATTATCACATTAATAATATAAAATAAATAAAAGAATAATCAAATGAATTATTAAAGGCAATAATAATAATAATATCTAATTTATTAAATTTTGAGGCCTTTACAAAGGTAATTTTAGGAATTTCTTTTCTTTTAAATTCTCCCATTTTATGTAGATGAGTAAGGATTATTAACAAAAATTCTAGATCGAGAGAGAGTTTTTCCCTTTGTAGTCTTACTCTCATTGAGGAAGCAAATTTTATTTAGATTGCTAAGAAATTAAAACAAAAAGAAATGAACAATATAAATAAATAGATAAATTTCTTAAAAGAAGAGCTAAAGTGTTGGCTATTTTGATGATTAACAAACCACCATGATGATTTTTACTAATCCCTTTTTAAGTCTGAGTGTAACAAAACAGGTTTAATCTCAAAATTCCAGTCAGGAATCTGTCAGACGATGCTGTCGGACGCAAGGCTGAGGTTCGGATGTCCGACAGGATGCAGTCAAAGAAGGATAGGCCACTGGTTCTGTCGGACGATACTTTCGGACGCCAACAGTTTACGACAAAGTTTCGGACAATGCTTTCGGACGGTCATCCAAGTTTCGGATGTCCGACAGGTTGAGAAGATGGACACATGAGCTTCTGATTCTGTCGGACGGTGGAGTCCTTGGTTCGAACGTCTGACAGTCTACAACACAGGAACTCAACAAACTGTTAGACGATGGCTTCGGACGTAGATTTGAGTGTCGGACGTCCGACACACCCAACGGCTATATTTTTCTGCATTTAATTCAGGACCGTTGGAGCAGTTTGGGTGGTTAAATTTGCACCCTATAAATACCATAAAGGCCAGAAATGTAAGAGACCTTTTGCAACCATTACTTACAAGCTTTAAGAACAATTCGAGAGTGAATTTGTGTCTTCCTCCTTTCTTGTAGTGTAAGTGTGTGTGCAAACAAGCATTGCTTTTCAATTGTGAGTGTAAGGCTCAAGTGTGTAGCATTGTGAGGGTTAGCAAGGTTGTTGTAAAACCTCTTGGCTTGATCAAGGAGTGATTGATGCAAGCAAGTGGTGATCCTTCCATGTACAACTTGGTGTAACTTCATCAAATTGAAGTAGCAATTGAATTTGAGGTATTGGACTTCAAGTTGGGTGCAACTTGGTAGTCCATTTGAGTTCATCTCTTTTATCTTTATTTGTGTTCTACTTGTGTTTATCTACTTGGTTGATCATCTCATTACGTGCTTAAAAGTTCGTATCACCAAGAAAACTTGATCACTTCTAATTGTGCTTTTGTAATCACTCATCAAGTTTTAAATTTCCATCAACCTAATTCACCCCCTCTCTTAGGTTGCTTTCGGGACCTACAATTGGTATCAGAGCTTGGTCTCCTAGATATTAAGCTCAATCGGCTTTGGAGTGATCATGGCAACTAACAATGCATTATTCTTAGAGGGACAATCTATTACAAGACCACATATGTTTAATGGGGTAAATCATGTGAGTTGGAAGGATAGGATGGAAATCTTCTTGCAATCAATAGATATTGTGTTGTGGTACATTGTGAATGAAGGACCATTCGAAGCCACTGTTGTAGATGCGGTTACTCATCAACCGAGACCAAAAACAAGAATGGAATTAACTCCCCAAGATAGAATAAATCTCACCCTAAATGCAAAAGCTGTGAATGTGCTATACAATGCTTTAGATGCAACTGAATCCACAAGAGTGAAAGGATGCAAGACAGCAAAAGAAATATGGGATAAGTTTAGAAAAATACACGAGGGCAGTGACAATGTGAGAGAACAAAAGAAATCACTTCTTGTCACAAAATATGAATCTTTTAAGATGGAACCTCATGAGAATATCGATAAGATGTATTGTAGATTCAATGACATCATAAAGGATCTAGAAGTGTTGGGAAAAGAGTATACATTGGGTGAGAAGAATAGAAAGATCCTAAATGCTTTATCTAAGGATTGGGAAAGCAAAGTGACAGCTATTGAGCAGGCTAAAGATTTAAATTCCATGTCTATTGAAACTCTCATAAATTCTCTAACTTCTTATGAATTAAAGCTCAAGTCTAAGGTACAGGAGGAAGAGGATGCAAAGATGAAGAAAAGTATAGCTCTCAAAGCTTCACAAGAGGAGGATGATTCATTCTCCTTAGATGATGAAGATGTTGAAGTGGATGACAATGATTTGGCACTTCTCTCCAAAAGTTTCAAAAGAATCTTCAATAAAAGAAGGTTTAGAAGAGGAGGTCCAAGCAACTTCAACCCTAATCAAAGAGGAAAAGGAAAGCAAGAGATCAACAAGAAGCAAGGAGACAAATGCTTGAATGTGGACAAATTGGACACTACCAATGAATGTCCAATGAAGAGAGAAAAGGAAGGTAGAGGAGAAAGAAGACAAAATTCAACAACTTCCAAATAACTTGGAATGAGTGCAACTCCGATGGTGAAATAGAAGAAGAAGAGGAATCCGCACAAATGGCATTCATGGCCATAGGTGAAAATGAGGTATCTACTAGTAATTCTATTTATGATTGTGATGACGAGAATGATGATGATGTTGAATCTTTTGTTGAAAAATTGCATGATAGTTTGAAAGATTCTTATGCAAAATAAAGAATTAAAATGAAAATTAATTTCTTACTGGTGAGAATGCAAAGCTCTTTCAAGAAAATAAGAGTTTGAAAAATGAAAATGAGGATTTAAAAAAACTTGAGGTAGACTTGGATTTGCAAAAGAAACTTGATGCAAAAGAAAAGTTTTGCAAAATATTACAAGAGGAATAAACTACCTTGAGAAAAAGAATGAATGATTTGGATGAATTTCTTCAAAATGAAAAACAAAAGTTTTATCAAATGAATGTTAGAAGATCTAATTATGGTGAGAACAAATTTACCATTCTTAGAAAAATGAGTATTAGATATTTAAAACCCATTGGTGTCAAGGACACTAGCAAAATGTGTAGCTTTTGTTGTCAGTTTGGTCACATAAAAAATCATTGTTATGTTAAGAAAAACATGAGAAATGGTTTGAGAACAACTTGGATAGTTAGAGATCATAACTAACACCTGAGGACCCAAGATTCAAAGGGTTCCAAAGGTTATCTTTCATTATTCCTTGTGTATGTGCTTTTGAAGAAGGCAAACAAAGCCTCAAAATGGTTTATTGATAGTGGATGCTCAAGACATATGACCGGTGATCCATCCCATTTTGTAAATCTCAAGTCAAAAAATAGTGGAAAAGTCACATTTGAAGATTACACAAAAGCCAAGACAATTGGGATTGGAGATGTTGGTAAAAATGGTGAAACGTTTATTCATAATGTTCTTTTAGTTGATAATTTGGGTTATAATCTATTGAGTGTTAGCTAATTATGTGATCGGAATCTTTACGTGCTTTTTAAGAAATATGAGTGTTTGATTCTTGATGCAAAATTCAATGTGCTTTTTAAAGGAAAAAGATACAATGATATTTATGTTGTTTTTCTTGAGAAAATCGTTTCAAACAAGTTTCAATGTCTCAAAATTACAAATGATGATCCTTGGTTGTGGCATAGGAGACTTTGCCACTTTAATATGAATTTGCTGAATGAGGTATCTAAAAGGGAGCTTGTTAGAGGCTTGCCTAAGATCAAATTTGAAAAGGATCGTATTTGTGATGCATGTCAATTTGGAAAACAAACAAAGTTTCTTTTAAGCCAAAAATTGTGTTTCTACGTCAAAACCATTGGAGCTTTTACACATTGATTTATTTGGTCCTACTCAAGTTGCTAGTTTGGGTGGAAAACGGTATTGCTTTGTAATAGTTGATGATTTCTCTAGATATACTTGGGTTCTATTCTTAGCTCATAAAGATGATGCTTTCAAAATTGTGTCCTTATTTGCAAAAGTTCAAAATTTGTTCAATTTGAATATTGTGAAAATTAGAAGTGATAATGGAACCGAATTTAAATATTGTGGTTTTCCCGAGTTTTGTGATCACAATGGTATTTCTCATGAGTTTTCTATAACTAGAGTTCCACAACAAAATGGAGTTGTTGAAAGGAAAAATAGAACTCTTCAAGAAGCCGCAAGAACTATGCTTTGTGAATGTGATATGCCAAAATATTTTTGGGCCGAGGCAATCAACACGGCTTGTTATGTGATGAATAGAATTTTTTTACGACCTATTTTGAATAAAACATCATATGAACTTCTTTTTGGCAAAAAGCCCATTGTTGGCTATTTTAAAGTATTTGGTTGTAAGTGTTTCATTTTGAATATTAAAGAGCATCTTGGAAAGTTTGACAAAAAAGATGAAGGCATTTTCTTAGGATATTGTGAAAATAAACGTGGTTATAGAGTCTATAATAGAAGAACTCTTGTTATTGAAGAGGCAATACATGTCACCTTTGATGAAGCTAATGATGTTGTTTCCCAAGATGTTTGTGAAGATGATGAAGGTATGTATACATGAAGCACTCAAGAAATTTACCATTCAAGAAAAGCAAAATGAAGAGTTGAAGGAAGATATCAAAGATGATTCACCTCAAAATGAAGATGCACAAGAAAAGGAAGAGAAAAGTGAAGAAAGTTCAAGAGATCTTCCAAAAGCTTGGAAATTCGCTCAACACCATCCAAAGGAGCTCATAATAGGTGATCCATCCGAGAGGGTAAAAACTCATTCTTATAAGAATGCTTTAGTAGATAATTTCGCATTACTTTCTCATTTTGAGCCTAAAAATGTCATTGATGCACTCAAAGATGATAGTTGGATTATGGCCATACAAGAGGAACTAAACCAATTTGAAAGGAACAAAGTATGGACATTAGTGGAAAGACCATTAGATCATCCCATGATAGGTACAAAATGGGTGTTTAGAAATAAGTTAAATGATAAAGGAGATATTATTAGAAACAAAGCTAGACTAGTAGCAAAGGGTTATGCTCAACAGGAAGGAATAGATTTTGATGAAACCTTTGCCCCCGTAGCAAGATTGGAGTCCATTCAGATGTTTCTTGCATTTGCATGCTTTAAAGGTTTTAAACTTTTTCAAATGGATGTCAAAAGTGCGTTTTTAAATGGTTTCATTGATCAAGATGTGTATGTTGATCAACCTCCCGGTTTTGAAGATGAAAAATATCCAAATCATGTTTTCAAGCTTTCAAAAGTTTTGTATGGATTGAAACAAGCACCAAGAGCATGGTATGATCGTTTAAGTAGATTCTTGGTGAAAAATGGTTTTAAAAGAGGTGATGTTGACAACACACTTTTTACCAAAAATAACTTGCATGACTTATTAATTGTGCAAATTTATGTGGATGACATTATTTTTGGTGCTACTAATGAACACTTGTGCAAAGATTTTTCCGATGTTATGCAAAAGGAATTTGAGATGAGTATGATGGGAGAAATGAACTTCTTCCTTGGACTTCAAGTACATCAATGCAAGGATGGAACTTTCATCAATCAAATCAAATATACAAAGGAGTTTCTTAAGAAATTTGGTATGGAAGACTCAAAACAAGTTGGTACTCCAATGTGCACATCCACCAAACTTGACAAGGATGAAGATGGAACAAAAGTTGATGAAAAGCATTATAGAGGTATGATTGGAAGTTCACTCTATTTGACTACTAGTAGACCTGATATCATGTTTGCTGTTTGCTTATGTGCTAGATTTCAATCATGTCCTAAAGAATCTCATTTACTAGCTGTAAAACGGATCTTTAGATATTTGAAAGGAACTATCAACTATGGCCTATGGTATCCTAGATGTTCTAATCTTGCCTTAGTTGGTTTCTCGGATGCTGATTTTGCTGGTTGTAGAATAAACAAAAAAAGTACAAGTGGTTCTTGTCACTTTCTTGGTGAATGCTTAGTTTCTTGGTTTAGCAAAAAGCAAAACTCCATTTCATTATCTACTGCAGAAGCCGAGTATATAGCAGCTGGTGCATGTTGTGCTCAGTTAATTTGGATGAAACATACGTTATATGACTTTCATTTGAGATATGAATGTGTACCTATATTTTGAGATAACACTAGTGCTATAAATTTGACTAAAAACCCCATCCAACATTCTAGGACAAAGCATATAGACATCAAACATCATTTCATTCGTGATCTCGTTCAAAGAGGAGAAATTTGTGTTAATTACGTTTGTTCCAAAGATCAAATAGCTGATATTTTTACAAAAACATTGCCCTTAGAGCAATTTGTGTACTTGAGGAACAAATTGGGAAATTAAAAAAAAATCTCTTTGAAAATACAGGGGATCGGACGTCATACACGAGGATCGGACGTCCGACAGAAACAAAAAGGTTTTGTTTTAGAAAACAGGGGATCGGACACAGGTGTCGGACGATCACTACCGTTCGGACGTCCGACACTCTCAAAATTTTTCTTAAAAAGGTTTTCGGACGGTCATTCTTCATCTCATCTCATCTCTTAGACATGTCTAGGCCGGCATCATTTTGCTCATATTAGGCCTCTGGTTGTTTTGCTTGGCCCTACTTTTGTTGGCCGTACTTTTCTAAAACTCTTATGGATGCTTCCTTTATTCATGCTATCTTATCTTCTCTTATCTGATTTGTTAATGCTTCTTTTATTGATTTATGTCTTGAATTTGTGCCTTGGTTGCTGTTTTAACCTTCTTTTTGATTGATGATAAAAGGGGGAGAAAAATGATGATTATTATGGCAATGTGGTGCTTGTTAATGGTTGCTGAATGATGTTTGTTGATAGTTGTTGAATTATGATTGATTGTTGAATGATGGTCAGTTTTTGTTGAATGGTTGTGAAAATGATCTATATGGAATGGTCATTGGTTACCCTTGTTTTTTGGCCAAAAACTGATGCTCGATGTAAGGGGGAGTCTGGTGCTTCATGAATATTGAAAAATTGGGGTATACAAGTAAGGGGGAGTATTTCATTTCAAAGTTATGTTTTTTTTTTGCCTCCTATTCTATTCAAATCATCAAGTGGTTTGTCATCATCAAAAAAGGGGAGATTGTTGGCTATTTTGATGATTAACAAACCACCATGATGATTTTTACTAATCCTTTTTAAGTCTGAGTGTAGCAAAACAGGTTTAATCTCAAAATTCCAGTCGAATCGTTTGACGATCTTGCCGGACGCAAGGCGAGTTGGGACGTCCGGCGGATCTGATCAAAGAAGGATAGGCCACTGGTTCTGTCGGACGATGCTTTCGGACGTCCGACAGTTTACGACAAAGTTTCGGACAATGCTTTCGGACGGTCATCCAAGTTTCGGACATCCGACAGGTTGAGAAGATGGACACATGAGCTTACGTTCATCCGGACGGTGGAGTCCTTGGTTGGACGTCCGACACTACAACACAGGAACTCAACAAACTGTCAGACGATGGCTTGATTTGAGTGTCGGACGTCCACACACGGCTATATTTTCCTGCATTTAATTCAGGACCGTTGGAGCAGTTTGGGTGGTTAAATTTGCACCCTATAAATACCATAAAGGCCAGAAATGTAAGAGACTTTTTGCAACCATTACTTACAAGCTTTAAGAACAATTCTAGAGTGAATTTGTGTCTTCCTCCTTTCTTGTAGTGTAAGTGTGTGTGCAAACAAGTATTGCTTCTCAATTGTGAGTGTAACGCTAAGTGTGTAGCATTGTGAGGGTTAGCAAGGTTGTTGTAAAATCTCTTGGCTTGATCAAGGAGTGATTGATGCAAGCAAATGGTGATCCTTCCATGTACAACTTGGTGTAACTTCATCAAATTGAAGTAGCAATTGAATTTGAGGTATTGGACTTCAAGTTGGGTGCAACTTGGTAGTCCATTTGAGTTCATCTCTTTTATCTTTATTTGTGTTCTACTTGTGTTTATCTACTTGGTTGATCATCTCATTACGTGCTTAAAAGTTCGTATCACCAAGAAAACTTGATCACTTCTAATTGTGCTTTTGTAATCACTCATCAAATTTTAAATTTCCATCAACCTAATTCACCCCCCCCCTCTTAGGTTGCTTTCGGGACCTACATAAAGTATGAGAAAATACCAAACCAAATCAAAAAATCTACTATTAACCAAAAGATCATGGAAACAAGAAAAATTTTAAAAAGAAATTCATTTAGACCTACCAAACATCATTTGGGTTAGAAAGAAAAATATATATTCAAGTTACCTTATATTCCAAAATTTAGTGAAAATAGAATACCTACCAAAACTAGACTCATTCAAATGAATCATGATTTACAAGAATGTTGCACAAAGAAAATTCAAAATTTATTAGAGAAGAATTTATTTGACCCTGTAAATCTCCTTGGAGCAATTTTGTATTTTATGTGTAAAATCAAGTTGAAATAGAAAGAGAAGTGCCAAGGTTAGTCATCAATTACAAGCCATTAAACAAAGATTTATGATGGATCAAATATCATATATCTAACTAGAGGGATTTATCAAAAGGAATATTTAATTTTGTTATTTACTCAATGTTGGATACAAAATTAGGATTTTGGCAAATACAAATAGTAGAAGAAAATAGGTACAAAACTATATTTAGCGTTCCTTTTGGATAATATGAATGGAACATTATGTGTTTCAATTTAAAAAATGCATTCCTTTTGGACAATATGAATGGAACATTATGTCTTTCACTTTAAAAAAATGCACCATCAAAATTTTCAAAATATAATAAATGACATTTTTAATCTTTATTCTACTTTCTCAATTGTATATGCTGATGAGGCTCTTATATTTTCAGATTCAAAACATAATCAAACGGAAAGGACTAGTAGTCTCAAAATCAAAGATGAAACTATTTCAAAGTAAATTGAGATTTTTGGGACATGATTATTCTTCAGGGAAAATTTAAGGTTATTTGTTGGTCTTTAGAATTTGCTAAAAAAATTCCAAATAATCAAAGATAAAACTCAATTAGAAAGATTTTTAGAATGCTTAAATTATGTACTAATTAAAAATTTAAGCCAAACTTGTGAACCATTATATCAAAGATTAAGGAAAAATCCCACCACTTGGTCTCAAGAACATACTAAAGTTGTGCACAAAATCAAACAGATAGTCTAGCATTTTTCATTTTTAAGAATACCTCACCAAATGCATTCATGATAGTTAAGACTGATGTCCCCGAAATAGGATATAGAGGCATACTCAAGCAAAAACATAGGCATGATTCAAGATAAAATTATTCAAGCAAAAGTAAGCAATTAGTTTCATACCATTTAGGTATTTGGATTGATTCTTAAAGAAATTATTTTACAAATAAAAAGGAAGTTTAACCAGTTGCTTTGAGTATTTCTAAATTCTAAGATAATGTAATTAACAAAAAGTTTTTTTACTAAGGGTTAAAGATGCTAAAAATATTTACAAAAAGATGTTAAAACTCTCATTTCAAAGCAAATTTTTGCCAAATGATAAGCCATTTTATCAAATTTGGGTTTTGCAATCAAATTTATGAATGGAGATTCAAATTCTCTTCTCGATTTTCTAACTAGAGAATTTCTATAAGCACATGGCGAAAAGGGCAGATTATAGATCTCTTACAAGGTCAATACTAGCATTACCAACTCCACTAGAATTATTATTTTCTTTTCCATTCCCTAGCTCTATTTCTAAAATTCCAACTACTTTTACAAATGCCATTACCCATCCAAAACCTATGACATCAACCTTACTAGTTAGATCTTCAATTGTTACCAAAAAACTTCCCTTTACTGTAGCTCAACTTGATATTCTTATCTTCTTCATCTCCAATTCAAGCCAATAGTTCAGCCTATACCCCAAATTATTTCATTAGCCAAAAAGAGATGTGTATTATAAAAATTGAGCTAGAATTCTACCAATTAGGATTTTTAGAGTTAAGTCAAACATGCGTCCACAAAGAGTTCCATTATGAAAATCCTTTTAAGATAAGAAAATTCTATAACAAAATATTGTTAGCAATATATTGAATTGAAAAACCAAAATGGTCTTCCAAGGAAGTAAGTGAAAAATAGGCAAGTTATCACAAAATCAAGTTTAAGAGATTAATCAAACACTTAGAATGGCCAGATGGATATACTACTGCCATACAGTTTCATGAACTAGGTCAACCCCGATTTATACTTATGTCGATTACATAATGGTTTGTAATAACATTTTTTTACCTTAGACCTTTTACTCATTTATAATTCATCCATTTATTGCCAAGTATAACTAGTTACTTTCTCTGTTGGTTTTATACATGGTGGGAAATTTTGGAACTAATTTAGAAATTTTGGTACTCCATTTCTAAGATGATTTCAAAATCTATTTCCAAGACCCATTGCTTCAAAAATATACATACTTTAAAGACTTCTTCATTATTTTATAAAATACTCCAAATTCCCTAGAGCTTTTGGTGGACCTATAATAGACAAACTAATAATAGAACTTTTTCTTTTATTAGACAATACAAAAATAAATGGTAGACTAACATCCAAACCATCAAATACCTAATAGAAGTACAAAAGAATTGAAGGACACAACTATTCAAGAAAATTTAATGAGCAAAACTAAGATGCAACGCATGCTTGTAGCTAGCTCCTTAAAAGCCAAATTCAAATAATAATTATTGGAAGGCTCTTACTCAAATTGATCACAATGAAAAAGTGGTGGACCTACCACTTCTAATGAAGTTGATTGTTATAGCATCCACAACCCATTACTATAAGATGATGAGAACATGATGGCAAATAGATAGACCCATAAGGATAGATTCATATGACTTCGACCAATAATTTAGAAAACTTCAACCAAAAGTTTAGAGAAATTTTAAGGCATCAACAATATCTAGACGCATATTCAAGGCACCAAATCAAAGGCATCAAGACATCTATAAAATACAAACTTTAAAGTAGAAGAAGGCATTGAAAAAAAACCCTAGATTAGAATATTCAAAACCTCTCTAAATCCCTCTATTCTCAATTGCCAAGTCTTTTTAGTTGAAATTATTTTGTAAAACGAGGAAGCTACTTTCAAGAATTTTGCTTCATGTTGTATATCCAAACTTGATTCATGAAAGATTATAAAAGTTAAAAAGATACGCTTACAAAAGTTTGGAGATACAACTTGAATTAAAATACTTGGAAGAGGCTTCCTCCTTTTACAAAAAAATTTCAAATAAAAAGACTTTGCAATTAAGAGTAGAGGGACTTGTAGAGGTTTTGAGTATTCTAATCTTGGTTTTCTTTTGATGCCTCCTTTTGCTTGATAATTTGTCTTTTGAAGATGTCCTAATGCTTTAAAATATTCTTAAAGTCTTGGATATGCATTTGGATATTCTGAATTATTGGTTGGAGTGATATGGATCTATCCTCATAGGTCCATTCTATTTGTCGTCATATTTTCATCGTCTTATAGTAATGGGTCGTAAATTCCATAGCAATCATGTTCATTAATAGTGGTACAATTCACTACTACTTCTTCATTTTCTTATGGTATGAGAGTAATATATCTAGTCATTCTAAGCATTTGATTAATCTCTTGAGTTTGATTTTGTGATAACTTGCTTGCTTTTTTCATGTAATTTTCTCATGTTGAAAGGATTTTTTTCTACATAATGAAACTCTTTGTGGAAATAGATCTAAATTAACTTTGGAATTCCTAATTCATTGAATTCTAACTCAATTTGTGTAATACATTCTCTCTTTTTTTAAGAAAATAATTTTGGCTTTAGGCTGAACTATTTGCTTGAATTGAAGATGAAGAAGATGGAATATCAAATCAAACCAAAGTAGAGAGAGATGTGTTGATAATAATTGAAGGTCTAGTTGATGAAACTAGTGTCATAGGTTTTGAACTAGTAACAGTATTTTATAAAAGTAACTGGAATTTAAGAAGGAAGACTAAGGATGGAGAAGAGGGGCACTGATCTTGGTGGAGTTGATAATGTTGGTAATGTCTTTTTAAGAGACCTGCAACCTAACCTTTTTACCATGTATCCATAGAAATTCTCTAATTAGAAAATTAGGAAGAGAATTTGAATCTTCTTTTATAAATTTGATTTCAAAATCAAAGTTTGATAAAATGACTCATCGTCTGGCAAAAATCTACTTTAAAACAAGATTTTTAATAACTTTTTATAAAACATCTTTGGCAGTTTTGCAATCTACCTTTAATTAAAAAACTATTTATTCATTAAATCATCTTGGGATTTAGAAATACACAAAGCAATTGATAAAATTTTCTTTTTAATTATAGAATAATTTCTTTAAGAACCAAGCCAAACACCTGAATGGTATCGGGCACTATTCCCGAATCATTTTGTCTTGCATTATGATATGTTTTTGCTTGAGCATCATGCATATGTTTTTGCTTGAATATGCCTCCATATCTGAATTTTACGTGGATCATTTTGTCTTGAATCATGCATATGTTTTTGCTTGAGTGTGCCTCCATATCTTATTTTTGAGACATCAGTCTTAACTATCATGAATGTATCTAGATGAATTATTCCTAAAAATGGAAGATGCTGTACAATCTATTTAATTTTTTTGAACAACTTTGGTATATTCTTGTGACTAAGTAGGGAATTTTTTTCTTAACCTTTGATATAAAGGTTCACAAGTTTGTCTTAGATTTTTTTTATAAAGTTTGATACATAATTTAAGCATTCTAAAAATTTTTGTAATTAAGTTTTATCTTTCATTACATATAGAGCTTTTTATTTTTTGAAAATTCTAAAGACCTATAAATAGGCTTATATTTTCCTTGATGAATATTATGTTCCAAAAAATCTCAATTTAGTTTGAAATAATTTCATCTTTGATTCTAAGACTACTAGTCCATTCATTTTGACTATGTTAAAGAATGTACTTAAATGCTTAAAATGTTTATCTATTGGGTCTAAAAATATAAGTATATCATTAATACATACAATTGAAAAAGTAGAATAAGAATTGAAAATGTTATTCATTACATTTTGATTTTTTTTAGTGCATTTTTTTATTTGAAAGCCATGATGTGTCTTTTGTATTGTCCAAAAGGAACATTAGATGCAATTTTGTACCTATCTTCTTCAGTTATTTGCATTTGTCAAAATCCTAATTTCATATCGAACTTTAAGCAAATAATAGAATTAAACATATGCTGTTATTTTCAATGAATCTCCCTCATTAGGCATAAGATATCTAATTCAACATATAACTTTGTTTAACGACTTGTAATTGATGACTAACCATAGTGTTCATTTTTCTATTTTGGATTGATTTTGCACATAAAGTGCAAAACAGCTCCAGAGAGATTTAGAGTGTCAAATTAATTTTTTAAACCCTACCCCTCTCTAGCTAGAAAAGTTTTTTGAATATCTAATAAAATTTAAATTTCCTTTTTGCCATGTTCTAAATAAAAATCATTGTCTATTATTAATTATTTGATTACATTAGATTAATAAAATATACAGGGTTTACTTAGTTCATTTAGCAATTTAGTCAGCTATGGTTTGAAGAGTAAGTTCGTGATTCCCTCGATGATCCCTCCTATATGTTGAATTAACTAATCATAAGAAATTAATTAATCATTACTAGCTTTTTATCTAGAATGAACTCTAAAAGACCAAGTTTGAATATAAGTAGTCATAGATTCATGAATCTAGTTAACAGGATAGAAGATGAAGATTTTTGAGATAATTCTATTGTGACAGCCCCACCTCCCCCTAAGGCGAACCAAAGGGTTCGGCGGACCGCCTGCCCAACTCTCACTGGGACTCACTACGAATTCTCAAATATCGATCCACACATTCATTCGTAAAGTCATCAATAAAAGATATTAAAATTACTAATAAACTCTTACAAAATACAAACCCCAAAATTAATTAAAATTACATTGACAATAACTCCAAAATTAATTTCAATCTTGTACAAAATAAGGAAATCCTACGAAAATACTAACATCCTCGATTCAAGTACCTCACCTCAAAACCTGTTAAGGAAAACAAATTGGGGTGAGCTAACGCTCAGTGAGGCCAAGAGAAACATGCACAGGCAACTCAAAGCATTTAAATAAGTTAATAAGACAATAAAAGAGCCAAACAGTGAATTTAGCAATAAAGCTTTTAAACAATACAATTTAAAGGATACAGTTGCCGGCTCCACATCCACAATTCTCTGCAATCATTTTCTTCACCGATCAATTCAAACCACATGTTGACACTCCGTCAACCACTCACTCTCACAGTCCATATTCATCACTTTTCTCCCTCTCCCGTCTACTTACACCCCCTTGACCGGGCCCAAACTCCTAAATTTGAATAGTGTTTGGCAACCCACTATGAGTATGCCAAGTCGGTGGACTCATTCCAACCGACGTATTTTAAGCAGTAAAACCCATGGTTCGCCAACCCTTGCCCTAGCCGGCGGACAAGGTGAAGGGATCCCGATGGGGTTTGTCCCCAGTTATAAACAATATAAACAGTTCAATCAAGTCAAACAGTCAGACAAGTAACCATTTAAACAGTTAAGCTCATTTTGAGACAATTCAAGAAGGTGAGCGCGATAAAGTACACTCTCACCGAGGAACACAAGCATGCTTTCAATCTATTTACATCATTTAAAGCAATTAAACATGCACTTGAACACTCACCAAGTCAATAGAGCAAGTAATTGATCACACGGGCGGATTACACTTCCGCAGGTCCTTTCTCGAGGAAACTTTGATCACCTGAGGACAAGTTTTAATCACTAACCAGGCCAAGCGAGTCGGTATGCCAAGCAGTGCATTTGAAGTTTAGATAACTAGTTCCACTAATTGGCACTTTCAAAGAAAATTCATAACTAAAGTTTTACACATTGGAATTGGGCGAGGCTTGAGCCGTTGGAAACTAGATTCAACCCTCTAAAAGTCATGAGAAAACATCAAACGCAAATTACCAAAGCAGGGAAGTAAAGTTTGGAGATTAAATGGCTGCTGACAAAGCAGGTTTCTAGATTCACAGGGCCGACTTTGGTAAATCATTTGGAGGTCGAATAGACATTGAATTGACACCAAATTTGGTACACATACTCTTCTATATATAGACTATAATTCTGTCAAGTTTCAGCCATAGAATCCCATGGGAATGTCAGTTTCCAAGTGCATAAAGTGTGTCCAGGTTTTCAAGGTCAAATCTGGAAATTTGTTCAACTTCCTACTTGGGCAGAAATCTTTGAAAAATCGTAACTTGAGTTATATAAGTCCAAATTTCACACACTTGATACCGTTGGAAACCTATTTGAAAGTTCTAAAAGTTTGTAAAAGACATCCAGTTAAAATTCTGGGCAGAAATTGCCCAGATTTTCGAGAAAGAAACTGCTACAGTACCAAAACAGGGCACGTCAGGTTGGTCGACCAGCCCACTTTGAAAATTCACCAAAAATTACAGAAAATGAATTGGCCTCTCAAATTTATACAGTTTAAATTACTATATAATTAGTTTCAAATTCCACCAACGGCACTTAATTCTGACACTCGAGCAAAAATTTATAGCAGTTCAAACAGAGCTGGTTCGTAATTCTGAGATTTCTGTTTTCCAGTTTTGCAGGGCACAATTCTAGGGTTTATTTGAGTGACGAATTCTTGTTCAAAAACCACCAAATTTGGTACACTAATACTTCCATATATAGTATAGGTTCATACTAAAATTCAACCAAAAATTCAAATGGGAAGTCAATTTTCTACGTACCCAAAGTTCGCTCATCGAAACTTCTCAAACCAATGAAGTTTAACTCCTCTTCTTCTATTCTCTCCTAACCAACATATACTAACACCGATTGACCTCAAATTCGAACCTAAGCTACTATTAGTCTTCCTTAACCTAATGATGATCAAAAATGGTCATAGCTTTTATCAAAAATTATCACAAAACAATCTCATGAAATCGGGCAGCATGCTGCCCCAAATTTCCAGTTTTTCCTCATTCCCAATATCCATCAATTTTGTTCAATCTTCAAAGAAATTTGTGTGGGACAATTCCCCACCCTAACCTCCAACATTTAAACCTCACATTAAGCCTTCATGCTTGCCAAAAAAAAATCAGCCACGAAAATAGAAAAAAAAAATCAGAAAATTTCACCCCCAATTTCCTTCCTCTAGCCGGTTTTCCTTGAGGTTTATTTTCCCACTTCATACAACAATTCTCAAGCATATACACACATATATCTCCATTTAACCAACAAGTAGACAAATTCATACATTTTTGTGGGAATTCCAAGAGCCCACATTTTCACCATAATCATCAAATTGCAAGGTAATGAAGCTTAGCATCTTAAACAACATAATCAACATCAATCAAGGTTCTAAGAACCTATCAACCACCCAAGTCCTACTTTCATGCTTGAAGCTCTTATGTATGTACAAAGATGGAGTTTCTAGATTTTTACCTCTCCTTAGATGATGGTTAAACACCAAGAAAATGCAAGCTTTAAGCACCCAAGACTCCCCCTCAAAGCTCTTTGTTCAAGCTACAAGCTTGTACCCAATTTAGTGCAAGATTTGTTGAGGTTTTTAGTGAGAAAATGGAGAAGATTTTTGATGGAGAAACAAGAGAAAGAAGAGGAAGACAAGTCGGGGGAGAGAGAAGAGAGATGAGAAGATTTTGAGCAAAATTTTTTTTTGAAGAGTAAATGGAAAAAGAAAGACAAGACACAAGTCTTGTCTTATACCCCAAAAGTCCACCCTTGAATAGTGAACTTAATTAGCCATTTGGAGGGAAAATTAATTGTCTCATTTGGCTTGAGATTAAGGAGTAAATCTCGATTAGGAGGGAGAGATGGAAAGGAATAAAATTGAAGTGAATTAAGGTGGATTAAGTGGAGGAAACAATGGCTAAATAAAATTCTAGTTTCAAGGAGGTTAATTCAATTTAAACTATGATTTCGAATCTCTAATTATAATCACTCTTTTTAATTCACCTTTAGTTACTAGATTATATTTCTAACCTTCGGGTGATCATCCTTACACTCCAGCGCTACTTCACTCATTGCCCGAATTTCTACCTCGAAAAACGTGTCCATATTTGTTTTTCACAATTAAGTGACAGAAAAATCAAATTGATGTTTAAAAATAGTTTTTAAAATAAAATGAGGTAATGTGTGGTGTAAAGGCAATTAAAATGATTTAATACAATTAAACAAATATTCAGAGAAATTAAATAATTAATTAAATAAATAGGTCCAATAAAAATAAAATTTTTGGGTCCTCACATCTATAAATTCTTTGAAAACTAATATAGAAAAAATAGAAGAAAAATTATCTAATTAGTCAATTCCAAAATTAGATATAACTACTATTTACCAAAAAGGATCTTTTGAGTTATTTCACGATTATTCTATTAAGATATCTGAACAAACTATTTCGTTAAAGAAAAATCAATAAATTATTAGATTACTAAACAAAGAGTCAATTTATTATCATCTCAAAAAATATAGATTTTTACATGTAGAAATGGCTCGAGTTGTTATAATACTTCTCCATAGATTAGGACTAGAATCCTCAATTTTATTATCTTTTCAAGATGCAAGACATACTTTGATATGAATTGATGTAGGATCTAGACGAAAATTCAAGTTGATAGGCGGAAACTATCGACCCCTCTAAACCCCGGGTTTGCGAACCTTGGACTTAACCTTGACCCGCGAACCAACGATCTAGTGAACCAACGTTGTAGGTAGAAGAACGCCACAATCAAGGTGATTACTTGATTGATAAGTTCAAGTTGAATAACTCAAGACAACTCTCAAGTATTCAAGAAGGCTCTCTTAGAAAGAGAAAGTGAAAACTCACAAAATTTCATATAACTTGCTTCCCTAAAAATGATAGTTTGTAGGCTTATTTATAGCCTTACAAAAGACTCAAAATCCAAATGTAACTTGGACTCTAATCACTAAAACCTTAACCTAACTAGAATAGGCCAACATGGCTTTATCTTTTAGGAAATTTCTAAACAAATAATATTAACTAATTAAGAAGTTGAATTCGGCCAGCTTGTGGACTGAATTTAAGACAATTCTAACCAGTAAAAAGAACTAATAAACGAGCTAATAAACAAGGAAAAGATGGACAACAATGTTCTTATTCTCAAACTTGATCAAATGAGAAAATTAACACAATTTGAATGTCAAACGCCTTGTTCTTCACTTTGTTCATTGGTCCCCAACGAATTTGACATGGAAATTGTTGAACACATGAGACTCAACATGATATTGATATATGGTGATCTTGAACTCGCGTCATTCCCCTCCTCTTGAAAGGATTCGACCTCGAATCAAAGCTTTGTGTAGATAGCACCACCATAGCAAAAGGCGTTTCCCGCGAGCTAGGTGCTCCCTCGTTTATGCCTGGATCAAACACAAAACAAATGAAAGGGCGATTACCTATTGATCCTACATGGAAATCCGAATCAAAAGACATCACACAAGTTGAGAATGCGTGTGCTACAATGATAAGAATCAACTTAGCACATGAATGTAACAATACACGGAATGATGGATAAAGAATCATATTCAGTTCTTTGGATGCGTCTAACACATGCGAATGACAATCAAAAGATGCATTTGACCCTTGAAAAACATGCAAAACTGAATGGAATTGATGAAAAACAGCATGAAAAAGGAGGAATTTAACATGGAAAATAAATGGAAGACGTGCAAAAAGATGTGACTCAAAAGACATAGCTAAAGGACTAGAACTACATGCAATGTCACTCTCATGAGAATTATATAATGCAAAGACTAACTTGCTAGCACCAAAAGAAGAAAGGTGAGTTATGAGACTTCCCTTTTCAATCATTGCACATTGAGGTACAAGTGCACCATATGGACTGGGAATAAGTTGCTTAGGCAAGGTTGCACATGTCCATGAGCTAACCAATTTAAATTCAACCCCAAGTAATTCAAAATCAGCATGGAAGACGTCAATTTGAGAGCTAAATGCTTGTATAGAAAGACGCCGTGGAACCTGCAAAGACTTAAGAAAAGCACTAGGCAAGGAAGCCTCAAGCTCATTAGTGAGCAAAGCTCATTAGTGAGCAAAGGTTCTTTGCAAAAGAAGGTAAGTAAAATCTGATTAGAAAGCACAGTTTTTCTCTCATCTTTGATCCTAGCTAACATGCTGGTCTTTCTTTCCTTTCTAGGCTCTAGGGCCGAATGATTATGCTTAATAGATTTAGGGTTAGTTTCGGCCTTCGCACTTTTCTTTCCCTCCGAATGTTTCCTTTGATTAGCGACATGCAAATCATACTCTTTTTGCAGATTGACTTGGTCCTCATGCACTTGTTGTGGTGTAAGGGGTGCGAGTGTGATCTTTTTACCATTGTGCATAAAAGAGTACTTGTTCAAAAACCCATCAAAGTTGATCCTTTTGTCAAATTGCCAAGGTCGACCCATAATGATGTGTGTGGCTTGCATTGGTACTACATCACATAAAACGTCATCTACATACCTACCAATGCTGAAAGGAATCAAAACTTGTTTATGAACACGTACCTCACCACTATTGTTCAACCATTGAAGCTTGTAAGGTTTAGGGTGTTCACTTGTGGGTAAGTTGAGTCGCTCCACCATCAATGCACTAGCAACATTAGTGCAACTCCCTGGGTCGATCACCAAACTGCAAAGTTTGTTAGACACTTGGCATCTTGAGTAGAAGAGGTTTTCCCGTTGGAAGTCATCCTTACTAGCTTGAGTAGTTAGTGCTCTTCTTGCAACCAATCCAACCTTACCACTAACAGGTTTCTCTTCAATTTCCTCATCATCCTCATTCTCCTCAATTAATGGAGGCATATCTTCATACTCATTTTCATCATCAGTCAAGAGTTCTCCATTTGGTAGCATGAGCATGGTCCTTTGATTTGGGCATTGGGAAGCAATGTGACCAAAACCTTGACACTTAAAGCATTTAGTGTCTCGAGTTCTAGCTTTAGTTGCTTCTTGATTACCCCTAAACTCTTCCCTTGGCCGCGGTTTTGATGAGGGAAAGGTTGGCCGGTTGCTTCCATTTGTTGTGCCCCCTCCTTTGGCTTGATTTTGGGTAATTGAGGTGCTATTTTCCTCTTTATATGGCTGATTCCTCCAATTTCCAGGTTGGAAGTTGGGAGTTTGGTGAGGTGTACCCCTCCTCTTGAGCCTCTTCTCCACCTTGCTAGCTTTGTCCACCAATTCTTCAATATCAAGGTAGTGATGAAGCTCCACAATGTCAGCTATTTCAGCCCGAAGACCTCTCAAGAATCTAGCCATTGTTGCCTCTGAATCTTCACGGATGTCGGCCCTCATCATTGCCATTTCCATCTCTTTATAGTAGTCCTCTACCATCATACTACCTTGTGAGAGGGTTTGTGTGACGACCCACCTCTCCCTAGGGCTCACCCCAAGGTATCAGCGGCCGCCTGCCTAGCTCTCACCAGGACTCACTCACTCTATAATCACTTCACTTATCAAATTCAACTTGACAAAATAACACTCTTAAACCCAAGATAACAGAGGGCAATGCTTTACAATACATAACATTCGAATTACAATCCATAATATATAGACTATTCATCCCTACAACCTTGTTTCATCATACAAGAGTTCTCAAAAGACATTATATAAAAGTTCTCAAAAGATAACATCCAAGTTCTTCAAAACATCAAAACAAGAGGAACCCTAATTTAAAGGGTAGGTATCTTCATCGAGGATCTCATCTCCTGCTAAGAAAACAAATGGGAGAAAGGGTGAGCTAGAAAGCTCGTGAGTTCCCAAAAACATGCAATTCACATAACAAATAAGAATATTCACTCAACAAGATTTCACTTGAATTTAAATCAGATAAGAAAGCATTTAACAATACAAGTATGGGTACGGGGCTCTCAGGAGCCAAAGTCCACATCGCTTGTCCACGAACCAGTAGTTGACACTCCGTCAACTTGTCACTATTACCATGTAGAACTCCACTTCCCTTTTACTCCTCAAAACCCCACGGGCCGTTCTCAAACATTATTGGTTGCATTCAGGTAGGTTTGCGATGCGGTAGTAACGATTCGGTAGTAGATTCGGTAGGTTTAAGCACTCTCCATGAGGGACAAGTCCATATGCCAAGTCCGTGAGTACTTTTCGATTCAGGCGGTCGATGCGGTGGTTGGTTACTCTTTTAGGAGATAGGTTCGGTTCCAGAACTCAATCTCGAGCACAGTACAGTGGTATAAGTCACTGGGCTTTGTGACATTGAAATAACCCTATGGCTCTTCCCTTTCTTCTCGACCTAGGCTAGCCTCCGCCGAGTCGAAGGTTCACCGATAGGTCTCGGGCATTCCACGACCTTTACAAACACATGCAGTCACTAAGTGGAATTGTAACAGTCGTCCATTTCAGTTTGCATTCGTTTCAAAGCATTTTCATAGTCGTTTTACTCAGATAAGAGTAAGTGCGATAAAGTACACACTACCCTATCTGAGAGTTCAAAACTAGGTTTCACAGGACATCACAACAAGAAACATCATTACAGCCATTTCACATAAACCGTAACAGGCATGGAAACTCACCAAAGACTAAGGCTCGCCTCTACGTGGGGTCGAATTCACTTTCCTCTTCAAACCCTAAACAAGTAAAAGCATGGTTGAGAATTACGTTCTTTCACTCATTAATCAAAACAACTCATTTCCACCTTTTTAGTTTTCAATCAATGTTTTCCCCAAAAATTCTCTCAAGGAAATACTTTCATTTCCAATACGATATTTCAAACGAATCTTTGAAAAATCACTATCTCATTTCAAAAACCACACGTTACCGATGTACTCCCTAAGCACTTTTCCACATTTTCTTTAATAAACCACTCAGGTGAAAATTATCAACCCAAAAATCATTTTTAACATAAACTCAACATTTCCTTCTTGAAATGCTTTAATATAACTTTAAAACACTTTAAACTATAACCTTTCCTCCAAAATTCATTAAAGGAAACCATAACACTACAAAACCCTCAAATGACATTTTTCACCCAATTTTCATGAGAAATTCTATTCGTTATCTTTTCGAAAGTCATACACCGCTAGATGTACATATCAAATATTTTCTTAAACAGAAATTCATCACGACTGAATACAAAATTTCAAAATCAAACATAGAAGTTTTCAAGTGTGGTTTTGGCCATTTTAATCATTTTTCCTTCAAACTTTTCAACAACTAAAAACCCTAATTTCTAACCATATCAAAGCAAGTTCACAATTAACAATCAAATTCCCAATCAGGTCCTCAAGTCCGCTACCTAGGTTGGGATTTCAAGAGCCCAACTTCATCTTTTCAGATGAGATCATTCCTTCAATATTAACCACAGATCTACACTAATCAACATTAATAAGGCTAGATCTACAAGATTCGAGACTTGTACCTTAAGATCTATCAAGATCCAACGAAATCCGTCAAGCTTTCCTTCAAGAAGGTCGCTTCCAAGCTCAATAAACCTCTCAAGCCTCGATCTTCACCCAAGATCTACGGATTTCGACGGTGATCTACGACTCCAAGCCCACGATCAAGCAACCCATCAGTCGATCAAGCCTGAAGAAGAAATCAAGCCCATAATCCATCCATCAAGTTTCATAAGCTCAAGATTCTAGTTGAAGAAAAATGAAAGATTTTTAACCACAAAACTCACCTTTCTTCCTCCCTCCAAAATCGGACCAGCCCTCTCTTTCCTTGCTCTCTTCCTCGGCTGGAAATGTGAGGATGATGGTGGATTCAAGAGTGCTTGAAAATGGAAGAAAGGTAGAAGAAAGAAATGGAAGAAACTTGAACTTATTTCTCTCTCTTTTTCCCCTTAGAGCTCTCGGCTCTTTCTCTCTCTATCTCCCAAATGTGCAGCTGAAAATGAAGTGGGACGATTGCAAGAAGTCAAGCCTTTTTAATGGCAAAAAGTGCTTTTCCCTGATTCAGGGGAAAAAGTGCTTTTTGGCACTTTATATCGCGTCGCTCGCGACAGTCTAACTTACACTGCTCTAGTCCATTCCGACACTGTCCAAACTTATTAATATTCTCAAAATATTGCCACTTATGCTTAATTTCAACTTAAAGTCACTAATCACACTCCAGTAGAAAATTAGAGACCTAATACGGCCAAAATCGCACAACGGCAAACAAATCGTATAAAATGCTATAAATTGTAGAATATTCAATTTAAACACAATTTTACTCATAAATAAATAAATAAACGTAATATAAATAATATTATGCATTTTAAAAATAATTTGGAATTTCGAGGCCCTCACATCCTTCCTCCCTTAAAAGAATTTTGTCCTCAAAATTCCTTACCTTTCTAGGTAAATAACTCTGGATGACTCTTCTTCATCTCTTCCTCCAATTCCCACGTTGCTTCCTCAAGAGCATGATTTCTCCAAAGAACTTTGACTAGTGGAATCTTCTTGTTTCTCAAGTCTTTCACTTCTCTGTCAAGGATTTTTACAGGTCGCTCTTCATAGGACAATGATTCATCCACTTCAATCCCTCCTAAGGGCAACACATGGCTTGGGTCTGGATGATATTTCTTAAGCATGGACACGTGAAAAACATTGTGGATCTTTGACATGCTCGAGGGTAAATCCAACTGGTATGCTACTTTGCCTACTCGCTTGAGAATCTCAAATGGTCCCATATATCGTGGTTTCAGTTTCTTCCCCTTTTTGGATATTACTCCTCCTTTCATAGGCTTAACCCTGAGAAATACTCTGTCTCCTACATCAAACTCCAAATCCTTTCTTCGGTTATCGGCGTAGCTCTTTTGCCGACTTTAAGCCGTTTGAAGCCTCTCTCGGACTAACTTGACCTTCTCAAAAGCCTCTTCGACCCATGGAATAGTGGTTGGATCTAAAATTTTCTTTTCCCCTACTTCATCCCAATGAATAGGTGATCTGCACCTTCTCCCATAAAGTGCTTCATAAGGAGCCATCTGAATTGAAGCATGGTAACTGTTGTTGTAGGCGAATTCAACTAGTGGCATGTGTTGACTCCAACTTCCTCCAAAATCCAATATACATGATCTCAACATGTCTTCCAAGGTTTGAATTGTCCTCTCAGACTGTCCATCGGTTTGAGGATGATAAGCGGTGCTCAAACTAACCTTAGTCCCCAAATTCTCTTGTAACCTTTGCCAGAATCGGGAAACAAACCTTGGGTCTCTATCAGAGACGATGCTTACGGGTACCCCATGGAGTCTAACAATTTCATCCAAGTACAATCGAGCCAATTTCTCCAAAGGACATTTCATACTTACCGGTAGAAAATGAGCAGTCTTAGTAAGTCGATCCAATATCACCCAAACTGCATCATCTCCTCTTTGACTCCTAGGCAACCCGGTCACAAAATCCATAGTGATATGATCCCACTTCCATTCAGGTATCTCTAAGGGTTGCAAAAGTCCTGAAGGGTTTTGGTGTTCAGCCTTAACTTGTTGGCACACGAGACAGGTCTGAACAAATCTACCCACATCTCTCTTCATTCCATACTACCAATACGTCCTTTTCAAGTCTTGGTACATTTTATTGCTTCCAGGATGAATGGTATACCTAGTTCGGTGTGCTTCCTCCAATATTTCTTTTCTCAACCCTTCATTGTCTGGCACAACTACACGATCTCGAAATTTCAAGATCCCCTCAGGTCCTAACTTAAAATCCAATGTTTCTCCCTTATTCACCTTTTCGATCCACTTTTGCACCATAGGGTCTCCTTTTTGTATTTCTTTGATATGTTCCAATATTGGAGATTTCAATATTAAATTCCCAAATGTGACTTTCTTTTTCTCCAAGCAAGGATTCCATTCGCCAACCTCTGCTAACATTTCCCATTGCTTAACCATCAAGCTCGCCACTTGAGCTTTTCGACTTAGTGCATCTGCCACTTTATTGGCCTTCCCAGGGTGATAATTTATGGTACAGTCATAATCCTCAAGAAATTCCACCCATCGCCTTTGTCTTAGGTTTCACTCCTTTTGAGAAAATAAATACTTAAGGCTTTTGTGGTGTAAAACCTCAAATGTCACCCATAAATAATGTCTCCACTTTTCAGCAAAGATAATAACTCCAAATCATGTGTTGGATAGTTTTGCTCATGGGTTTTAATTTCCTAGAAGCATAGGCAATAACTTTCCCATTTTGCATCGGGACACACCCTAGTCCTTCTTTCGAGGCATCCCAGATAAACTACAAACCCATCCTTTCCATTTGGCAAGGTCAACACGGAGGCAGTCAAGCGTCTCTTTAACTCTTGAAAACTAAGCTCTCACTTTGGATTCCAAGCAAACTTAACATGCTTCTTAGTCAATTCCGTAGTGGCCCCGCAATTCTGGAAAAGTCTTCAATGAAGTGACGGTAATATCCTGCCAAACCCAAGAAACTTCTAATCTCGGTAGGGTTTCTCGGTTGTTTCCATTGGGTCACCGTTTCTACTTTTGAGGGATCTACCGAAATCCCATCCTTAGAGACTTTATGCCCGAGAAAGGACACTTCCTCCAATCAAAACTCACATTTGTTGAACTTAGCATACAATTGATGCTCTCTGAGGATTTGAAGCACTATCCTTAAGTGTTGAGCATGATCCTCTCGAGTCTTTGAGTACACCAGGATATCATCTATAAATACTACCACAAATTGGTCCAAATAGGGCTTAAAGACTCGTTGCATTAAATCCATTAATGCCGCTGGAGCATTAGTTAACCTAAAAGGAATTACCACAAATTCAAAATGCCCATACCTCGAGTTAAAAGCAGTTTTCGGTACGTCTTCCTTCCTTATTCTCAATTGGTAGTACCCTTGCCTGAGGTCCAGTTTAGAAAAGACTACTGATCCTTGTAATTGATCAAACAATTCATCTATAAGCGGCAAAGGATACTTATTCTTTATTGTCACATCATTGAGTCCTCGATAGTCAATACACAACCTCAAACTTCCGTCCTTCTTTTTAACAAAGAGCACAGGTGCTCCCCAAGGTGAATCACTCTCTCTAATGAAACCCCGCTCCAATAAATCTTACAATTGAATTTTCAATTCCTTTAATTTAGCTGGAGCCATACGATACGGGGTCTTAGAAATTGGGGCTATTCCTGGTAGCAAATCAATCTTAAACTCTATCATCCGTTCAGAAGGGAGATTTTCTAACTCTTCAGGAAATACATCAGGGAAATCCTTTACAACAAGCACCTCCTCTAATTTCATTTTATCACTAGGAGGGTTTATCAAAAAGGCCAAATACCCTTGAGCTCCTTTACTTAACAATTTTCTCGCTTTAATCCCCGAAATAAGGGCAGATGACGCTAATTTCCCTTTCACTTCAAACTTCAAAGTAGCCTCTCCAGGGATGGAAAATTCCACAGTTTTTGCCCTACAGTCCAATTTAGCATGATGACGAGCTAGGCAATCCATTCCTAAGATAACATCATACCCCTTTATGTCCAAACTAATCAAATCCACCACTAATTTTCTCTCTCCTATCCAGACATCACAATTCTTATATACCCAACTAGTAACTAGACTTTCTTCCCCCGTTGGCGTTCTAACCTCTAGATCATATGGTAATCTAGTAGGTTTTATATCCACTCCACTTAAAAAGGAAGGATTCATAAAAGAATGTGATGCACCAGGATCAATCAAAATCTTAGCCAAGCGATGAAAGATAGGGATTGTACCTTCAACCACTTCCGTGGGGTCAGGAACCTGTGGGTGATCAATGGCATAGACTCTCGCTGGCACTCTGGGTCGATTCCCTGCTACACTAGCTTGACTGGTGTTGGGTTTATTGACCGGCTGGGTCGTGCTTTCCTTTGGAAGCACTGGGCATGAGGCTAGTTGATGTTCAGTACTTCCACATCTAAGGCAGGCTCCCATCTTCTTCCAACAAACGTCCTCAGTGTGGTTTGCCTTCCCACAGAAGCCACATGATACACTAGGAGTAGAAACTTGCCTTCCTTGTGGAACTCCTCTTGGTTGCCCCCTTCCAGTCATACTTCCTCTTGATACTGTTCCCCTACCAAAGGTTCCTCTTGAATTCGATCCCCTTGACGATCCAGACGGGATTGTTCGGCCCATTCCCCTTCCAAACTT
This sequence comes from Gardenia jasminoides, assembly GCA_013103745.1. NCBI lineage: Eukaryota > Viridiplantae > Streptophyta > Magnoliopsida > Gentianales > Rubiaceae > Gardenia > Gardenia jasminoides. The sequence continues at coordinate 14,994,022 of CM023095.1, read as the reverse complement.
AGGATTTGAGGCACCTACGTCCATTGGACCATGACTACTACTGGGTGCATTCCTCTTTCTAGCATTAAAGATCTTCACCTGTGCCTTAGCCCCTTCAATCCTTTGGGCCTTCTCCACAGCTTCACTAAAGCTATTAACTTGAGTAGCTGCCAAACTTTCTTGCAATTCTACATTCAACCCTTGCACGAATCTCCTTATCCTTCTTTGTTCTGTGGCCACTAGTTCAGGAACAAACTTGGACAGCTTAGTAAATTGAGTTTCGTACTCTGCAACACTCCATGATCCTTGCTTACATCTGATGAAATCATCCTCCCTTTTCTCTTGAACTAGTGGAGGAAGAAACTTAGCATTGAACTCCCTAGTGAAGTTTACCTAAGTCCTAGGGGTTTGTTCCCTCTCCCATTTAGTTCTTATCATAATCCACCAAGAACGGGCAGTCCCCTCAAACTGAAAATTGGCAAAAGTGATTTGCCTATCCTCGGGGTAACCTAAGGCATTAAAGATATCAGAGATCCTTTCCATCCAACTTTCAGCGACTTCGGGATCAAGTCCTCCATAAAACTTAGGGGGGTTAAACCTCTGAAATCGCTCAAGAGCCCTATCCTCTCCAACCCCAAGATTACCCAGATGTTGCTCAGGTCCAGGGCCCTGTTGCCCAGCCATACGATCTAAGATTTCGGTCATACGATTCATGGCAGTAGCCATTTGCTCCACAATATTAACCCCGGCCCCTTGATTTTGCTCTGCGGTGGATTCCCGATCACCACCGATATTGTGAAGTAGCCTAGTCCCACGCCCTCGACCTCGGCCTCTTCTACCCTCCATAATTCTATAGATGGCAGAAATTTAACATAATAGATAAGTATAGTACATAATTGAAAGGCAAATAAAGATAAGAGCAAAGCATTTAACATACACACTTTACATTCATAGAAATGCCAAGAGTACATCAGGAAGCATGCTTTTGGTCAAAAGGGTACACATAGGTACCTCAAGTTCACAAGTACACTCAACAAAAATATGGTACTTGAAGAGTTAGCAAGCATGCACTTTACAAAAGTTGGGAACCCACTCTACTGGTTTACTCCCACAAAAGTCTATGTCAATCCTAATCCTAAACTAGGCCAATCCATCAGGTCTCGTAGGAAGAAGTCTCAGTAGAACTATCCTCAGACGAATCAGACATCAGGTACTAAGGATCTCCCTCACCATAGCAATCTCCCAGACTCAATCGGAGGCTCTCCTCCCATATCGATCGGTGGCAGGCTGGTTAACCGAAGGTCCTCCTCAACTCGGTTAGCCTCGACACTCCTCCAATCGAGCCTCACATCCAGCCACAATGTCCTCAGCCCTCTCTCGAGCTACCCCCACTATCCTAGCGGCCCGCTCATTAGCCAAGCGAACCTCAACCTCAAGCTCTCCAATCCTAGCAAGTCGAGCATGTGCCACAGTAGTGAGTCTCTCAATCCCCGCCTGGCGCTCTCGGCTGATCCTCGTCAACCTCTTCCTCTCTCGATAGACTGCCAAGACTACATGGTCAGTGTAAGCATGAGTCCTCCAACATCCACATGGACCACAGGTAGTGCGAATCCTAGGGTTGTAGGCCGCACGGGCACCCCTAGAACCCAATCTGTAGGATAAGGTAGGCTGTCGATGTCGAGATCCATCTCCACCACCAAACTCCATAACCTACAAGAATAAACTCTATTAGAACTCATCTAACTTAAAAGTCATCAACATTTATTCATAAACAAGTTACCCTCACTTCACATTCATTTCTAATCTATTAAACTCTTACACAACTCACTATGCCCAGACTATTCAAACCTAGGCTCTGATACCACCTGTGACAACCCACCTCTCCCTAGGGCGTACCCCAGGGTATCAGCGGCCGCCTGCCTAGCTCTCGCCAGGACTCACTCACTCTATAATCACTTCACTTATCAAATTCAACTTGACAAAATAACACTCTTAAACCCAAGATAACAGAGGGCAATGTTTTACAATACATAACATTCGAATTAAAATCCATAATATATAGACTATTCATCCCTACAACCTTGTTTCATCATACAAGAGTTCTCAAAAGACATTATATAAAAATTCTCAAAAGATAACATCCAAGTTCTTCAAAACATCAAAACAAGAGGAACCCTAATTTTAAGGGTAGGCATCTTCATCGAGGATCTCATCTCCTGCTAAGGAAAACAAATGGGAGAAAGGGTGAGTTAGAAAGCTCGTGAGTTCCCAAAAACATGCAATTCACATAACAAATAAGAATATTCACTCAACAAGATTTCACTTGAATTTAAATCAGATAAGAAAGCATTTAACAATACAAGTATGGATACGGAGCTCTCAGGAGCCAAAGTCCACGTCGCTTGTCCACGAACTAGTAGTTGACACTCCGTCAACTTGACACTATTACCATGTAGAACTCCACTTCCCTTTTACTCCTCCAAAACCCCACCGGGCCCGTTCTCCAAACAGTACAGTGGTTAACAGTTCAGTAGTAACAGTTCAGTAGGTTTAAGCACTCTCCATGAGGGACAAGTCCATATGCCAAGTCCAGAGTACTTTTCAGTTCAGGGCAGTCAGTAACAGTGGTTGGTTGCTCTTTTAGGAGATAGGTTCGGTTCCAGAACTCAATCTCGAGCACAGTACAGTGGTATAAGTCACTGGGCTTTGTGACATTGAAATAACCCTATGGCTCTTCCCTTTCTTCTCGACCTAGGCCTAGCCTCCGGCTCGAGTCGAAGGGTTCACCGATAGGTCTCAGGCATTCCCTGACCTTTACAAACACATGCAGTCACTAAGTGGAATTGTAACAGTCGTCCATTTCAGTTTGCATTCGTTTCAAAGCATTTTCATAGTCGTTTTACTCAGATAAGAGTAAGTGCGATAAAGTACACACTACCCTATCTGAGAGTTCAAAACTAGGTTTCACAGGACATCACAACAAGAAACATCATTACAGTCATTTCACATAAACACGTAACAGGCATGGAAACTCACCAAAGACTTAAGGCTCAGCCTCTACGTAAGGGTCGAATTCACTTTCCTCTTCAAACCCTAAACAAGTAAAAACAGTAGTTGAGAATTCTGTTCTTTCACTCATTAATCAAAACAACTCATTTCCACCTTTTTAGTTTTCAATCAATGTTTTCCCCAAAAATTCTCTCAAGGAAATACTTTCATTTCCAATACGATATTTCAAACGAATCTTTGAAAAATCACTATCTCATTTCAAAACCACATCGCTTACCGATGTACTCCCTAAGCACTTTTCCACATTTTCTTTAATAAACCACTTTCGGTGAAAATTATCAACCCAAAATCATTTTAACATAAACTCAACATTTCCTTCTTGAAATGCTTTAATATAACTTTAAAACACTTTAAACTATAACCTTTCCTCCAAAATTCATTAAAGGAAACCATAACACTACAAAACCCTCAAATGACATTTTTCACCCAATTTTCATGAGAAATTCTATTCGTTATCTTTTCGAAAGTCATACACCGCTAGATGTACATATCAAATATTTTCTTAAACAGAAATTCATCACGACTGAATACAAAATTTCAAAATCAAACATAGAAGTTTTCAAGTGTGGTTTTGGCCATTTTAATCATTTTTCCTTCAAACTTTTCAACAACTAAAAACCCTAATTTCTAACCATATCAAAGCAAGTTCACAATTAACAATCAAATTCCCAATCAGGTCCTCAAATCCGTTACCTAGAGGTCACCTCAAGTCCGCTACCTAGGTTGGGATTTCAAGAGCCCAACTTCATCTTTTCAGATGAGATCATTCCTTCAATATTAACCACAGATCTACACTAATCAACATTAATAAGGCTAGATCTACAAGATTCGAGACTTGTACCTTAAGATCTATCAAGATCCAACGAAATCCGTCAAGCTTTCCTTCAAGAAGGTCGTTTCCAAGCTCAATAAACCTCTCAAGCCTCGATCTTCACCCAAGATCTACGGATTTCAACGGTGATCTACGACTCCAAACCCACGATCAAGCAACCCATCACTCGATCAAGCCTTGTTTCTTCACTTTTCTCTTCCTTTTTCCCCTCAAGAACTTCGGCCCTCTCTCTCTTTCCTCTCTCCTTGGTTCGGCTGAAATAGGGAAGAAGAAATCAAGCCCATAATCCATCCATCAAGTTTCATAAGCTCAAGATTCTAGTTGAAGAAAAATGAAAGATTTTTAACCACAAAACTCACCTTTCTTCCTCCCTCCAAAATCGGACCAGCCCTCTCTTTCCTTGCTCTCTTCCTTGGCTGGAAATGTGAGGATGATGGTGGCTTCAAGAGTGCTTGAAAGTGGAAGAAAGGTAGAAGAAAGAAATGGAAGAAACTTGAACTTATTTCTCTCTCTTTTTCCCCTTAGAGCTCTCGGCTCTTTCTCTCTCTATCTCCCAAATGTGCAGCTGAAAATGAAGTGGGAAGATTGCAAGAAGTCAATCCTTTTTAATGGCAAAAAGTGTTTTTCCCTGATTCAGGGGAAAAAGTGCTTTTTGGCACTTTATGTCGCATCGCTCGCGACAATCTAACTTACACTACTCTAGTCCATTCCGACACTGTCCAAACTTATTAATATTCTCAAAATATTGCCACTTATGCTTAATTTCAACTTAAAGTCACTAATCACACTCCGGTAGAAAAGTAGAGACCTAATACGGCCAAAATCGCACAACGGCAAACAAATCGTATAAAATACTATAAATTGTAAAATATTCAATTTAAACACAATTGTACTCATAAATAAATAAATAAACGTAATATAAATAATATTATGCATTTTAAAAATAATTTAGAATTTCGAGGCCCTCACAGTTTGCAATTTGTTATGCAATTCCCGATGGTAGTAGGCTAGTATGAACCTTTTCCTCATGATTAGCTTTAGATCATCCCAAGTTTGGATGGAAGGTGCCTCATTTCTTCTTTGTCGAATCCTCAACTGATCCCACCAAATTGCGGATAGTCGGTGAAGTCCACCACTGCTAGCTTCACTTTTTGCAATTCGGAGTAGTTATGACAATCAAAGATCTTTTCAATCTTCCTTTCCCACTCCAAATAAGCCTCTGGATCAGATTTCCCTTGGAAAGAAGGGATATTCAATTTTATCCCTTTAATGGTGTCATCATTCCCTTGATTAGGGTTTTGTCTAGTGTCTTTACTTTGGTGTCCAGTCTCACCAAAATCTTCCTCATAGTTTGAACCAAATAATTCCTCCAAATGCGGTTGCTTCTTGATGGTGCTTTTGGATGCACTTGCCTTCTCCATTTTATCCTCTAATGTATCAAACCGTGTATTAATGTGGCTGATTTCCCCTTGCAATGTTTCAAGCATGAATTTTAAATCAAAAGAATCACTTGCCTCTTGGCTTTGTGACATTTTGAATTTAACCTACAAAACTCAATAAAAAGTTAGTATAAAAAAACCTTACACGCTCCCTCACGTGTATCCACTCACGCTCTTGTATCTCTCAGGTGTTTGAACACTCTAATGATCTCACAATTCACTTCTCAATTCACTTGATCACCTCTCTTGAAGAAATCAGAATTTTCTTCGAGTTGTCCAATTGAGCTTATTACCAAGCTTGCAACAAGATTGGGACTTTCTTCAAGTTGGTCCGAAAAGAATTTTTTTTTTTTTTAAACAGAAAAGGAGACTCACGAAAGTACTGGAAAAGAGAAGGAAAAAGGATGGAAAAAGACAGTCCCTAAGCTATCCACGCAAGACACAATCGAAATTGGAAACTTGGAACAGACTAGGAATGGAATTAGGAAACTAGGACTCAACTCCTAATTAATTTTGGAAGAGAACAAGACTAGACTAACTGACTCAAGAATTCAGATTTGAAGACTCAAACTACTGCTGGAAAACAAGTATAAATCACGTGGCCAAGGGTTAACAAGGAAACAGCAATTCGGGTGCAAGAAAGTTCCAAAACCAGTTTGGTTTCGGTTAGTTTTGTTTAAGGCGGTTGCTGGTTTCCAAAGCTGATGTGGTTCGGATTTGATTCCTTTTAGATGTGATTTATTGTTGTTGATGGATTAGGAAACTGTTTATAAGGATTTGGCAAATTTCCTAACCAGTTTCTTTCGCTTTAAGCTACAAGAAAGGCTGAACACATTAGGAGAGACTAAATCTGGAATTTAGGAAACTCAATTTCTGGTTTGGTCTTTCACCTTCCAAATTCAGATTTCACCTTCCAAAGTCATGCAATTACGTTTCAATAATTCCCAAAGGTGAAGTTCAAGTGTTAAACAACGTAAACAACACAAGGATTTGGTTCAACACAAGTAGAACAGATTCGGTTTCAGCAAGAAAATTTCAGGAAGCAGTTCGGCTCTTTCTTTCTTTTCTGTTTTCACTTCTTCTTCTTTTTTTTTTCACTTTCAACCGAAAGAATCTGCTTGAAATCTTCAAGATTCAGTTATGTGATTTTCCAGAAATCAAGAAAGTTCAACCGGTTTCAAAGATTCAAGAAAACAGCCTCCAAAATTCAAGAACTTGTTGAAACTTGTTCAAGAACTTCAAAGTTTGTTTCAAGAATTCAAGAAAGTCACAAAATAGGTTTCAAGATTCAGGAATTTTATCAAGATCTATCCACGGATTTCAAGCAATTATTCAAGACACAAAAGACTCAATTTGGGCAAGACACTAGAAACAAGACTACGAACAAGAACAAGAAGCAAGACTGCGGGCAGGAACAAGAAACAAGTGTAACAGCAAAAAAATAATTTTTTTTTTTGACTCTTTACATGACTTGAAGATGCAAGAACAAGAAGACAAGACTCCAACAAGACTCAAATAGAATTTAACAAGAAAACTTACGACACAAGACGGATATACTTGAATTCGTCAACTAGCTCTGATACCAACTGCAACTGATATGAATTGATGTAGGATCTAGACGAAAATTCAAGTTGATAGGCGGAAACTATTGACCCCTCTAAACCCCGGGTTTGCGAACCTTGGACTTAACCTTGACCCACGAACCAACGATCTAGTGAACCAACGTTGTAGGTAGAAGAACGCCACAATCAAGGTGATTACTTGATTGATAAGTTCAAGTTGAATAACTCAAGACAACTCTCAAGTATTCAAGAAGGCTCTCTTAGAAAGAGAAAGTGAAAACTCACAAAATTTGATATAACTTGCTTCCCTAAAAATGATGGTTTGTAGGCTTATTTATAGCCTTACAAAAGACTCAAAATCCAAATGTAACTTGGACTCTAATCACTAAAACCTTAACCTAACTAGAATAGGCCAACATGGCTCTATCTTTTAGGAAACTTCTAAACAAATAATATTAACTAATTAAGAAGTTAAATTCGGCCAGCTTGTGGACTGAATTTAAGACAATTTTAACCAGTAAAAAGAACTAATAAACGAGCTAATAAACAAGGAAAAGATGGACAACAATGTTCTTATTCTCAAACTTGATCAAATGAGAAAATTAACACAATTTGAATGTCAAACGCCTTGTTCTTCACTTTGTTCATTGGTCCCCAACGAATTTGACATGGAAATTGTTGAACACATGAGACTCGACATGATATTGATATATGGTGATCTTGAACTCGCGTCATACTTCTATTCAGAATTCTTTACTAAGAGCTATTGAATGAAATTTAGAAAATGAATCAGTATACTTCAGTTGCTATCCCAACTTTTTGGCAGATCTTTCAGATCCAAACATTTTATATGTTTTGATTTTAAATATACAAACTAAGAATATAGAATTTTTAGAAGATTTCAAATCTCTTACTATCATTTACAAAGTAGCTTATAAAGTAATGAAAACTACTATAAATACAAAAATTTAAATATGTCTATAAACGGAAAAGCCATATTAATGGAGGCAAGACTTTGAGCATTCAAATGCTTTTGTTCCTAAAAGAATACTTTGGGATATGATTATAAATGATGCCAAATAGAATCTAGAAAAGGTATTAATTCCAAAACCTATAAAAAGAGAGTTTAGCTCTATTTTAATATTATATAATTACAAGATTGAACTATTGAGGTACAATTTCAAAAAGAAATGCTTTTACAGCCTTCAGACCATATGTATGCACCCCAAACTCTAGCTCTAATATTGCATAACAAAGACTATCTTCTCGCTTAAATAGGTACAAAAGTCAACTTTGAAGGTCAACTAATTTCCACATGCACGCAATTAAGGTAGTAGATTCACTTGTTCTTAAAACTCCTTGAGTCTAGTTTTTAACTGCAACGGTATGATGGAAATACTGACGGGTGCAGTGCTATGAGCTGGCCAGGTGCAATGTTCTCAGCTGCATCCGGTCCTACTACATCTAGACCTGGTCCTGGAGCCCCAATTTATGAGCTGAACTGGCCTTGAGGCCAGCCCAGTGTATTATTCAAAGCCAGTGCCGGTTCAAGCCCTTCCTGTTAAGCCCATATCTGAACCACACTTCATTTTCCGCATCCCAAATCATTGTTGGTTTATTTCCTTTTTTCTTTTTTCTTTTTTTTCCCCGAAACGATAAGGGATTTATTTCCTTCTCTCACCCAAGCCACAGTGCACCAAGACACTCACAAATAGCCAAATCTCAATTTCAAACATCAAATCATGAAAATAGTCTTTGTTTTTTTTTTACAACGATAGATTCTAATCTAACCTACTCCTACTATATATGAGGGAACTTGAAGAGGTTCAGAGAAATCGGAAGTGACTAAACCGCCACCGGATCACCTAAACAAGTCCAAGGGAACCCGGAGGAACCAAACCGCCACAGGACCAAACAACAGAGGTGGACATAAAGAGATCCAGGGGAACGCGGGGGTATTAAACCTCCACCGGATCAGACGAGTGTCCTACGAAACCCGCTAGATTTAAGAAGAGATTTAGTGCACTTAAGGCACCTTTTAAATGTAGAAATGAGAATTTGAGCCCCCAACCTACACCTAAAACAAAGGATCTGGTAACAAATTGGGTTCATGAAAATAGTCCATTCCAACTAAATAAGAAACCAAGAGCAAATCAATCACACACATTTGAAAATCAAGCCTAACAAGTCACTCATATCCACCCTAGTTTAGACATCAACCCAAAATCAATGCTTAATCCAAACTCATTCAAGATCCTACAACAACAAAGAAGTCTTAGGATTCAAGAAAAGCAACCTGACCCACGACTGGACTGATCACCTAACATTTGAACCAAAAAAAAAAAAAAAAAAAACCATAAAACTTAAGCTTCTAGCAATTACCTTCATAGAGGTTGATGAAGGTTCCCTAACTCCCCGCTTGCACTTGGATGGAATTTCCCCGAGTCACCTCATAGATTATCGAAGAGGAAGATGGAACTTGACTAAAGAAGAAGAAAGGGAAGAAATTCAATATAAGTTGATGAATAGTATTCCCCACTACATAATTTATTCTTCATCAAATTTTTGAATTTGCTCACTAGTCCTTCAATTTTTTGGTTTTTAAAATTTCTACCAAAATCTTAGTTTTTGTCTCAAAAACCCCAGAATAAAGGACTTAGGTACCGGAATATCAACTTTCTTCAAGTAGAAACCATAAATTCTCAATTACTCTTTATCCTCAATGTTTATTACACTACAAATAATATGCGAATTCATACACTCTCTCAATCCTAGTTTTAGTACCATATTGCTCATGCTGTCTCTCATATTTCTCACTAGTTGCAATCTTTGTAAGACAGTCAATTTTGGGAGTCCATACCCTCTCACTAACTTCTTCTTTTTCTTTTTTCTTTTTTTTTGCATTTTTTTTTACCTAACATCCTTTCCCACACGATACCCACCCCCAACAATTAGATCCAATATTCAAACCTTGAATCTAGCAGCAAGGTGAATTTTAAGAGCCCTCCATTGTCCTCTCACTAAGTACTTAAATTAGCATAAACTATAGAAAGTTCCGCAACGCAAGCAATTTATGTTGTACCTATTTGTCATCCTAAATCCTATAAATCACCTCCCACTTTCTTTGATTGAATTTAAATTTTAGATCGGTTTCATCAACTTTAAGAGTCAATTTTGTAGAAGAGACACATTCTGCATCTGTACAATTTTCGAAGAAAAAATTAAGGATAGAAAGAACACAAAAGGCAAATTGTGAAAAATTGAACATATTATTTCAGAACATGGGTCAATATTACATATCATGCAATATATCATGAGGATAGTTTGGTGGAAATAAAAACGGTAAAAGATGATAAAAAGAAGTGTAGTTTAAATTATGAGATCGTACTTTCCATCGATGAATTGTAAACAAATGTATTCATCTTACAATTATGAGCCGAAAAAGTTGAGCTACCAAGGATTCTCACCTTGTACATTGCATTGATCAGTGGCTTGACTGCCAAGACTATCACTTAAATATTACATCTTATGCGCTGACCACAATTCAATATATTAGTTTGTGTAATTGCATGCAACTGCAACTTACTGTTTTGGACCTGCTTTCAGATCTAGATTCCAAAAAAATCTGTTGTGCTATGCTATCAACACTCTTTTCTTTTAGCTTTTAACTTTTCCCAAAAAAAAAAAAAAAAGAGTTCAAATAAAAGGCATCAAGATATAGATGCCTTTTTTATCATGATTTTGACTTTCCAAAATTCAAGTTTACAAAAAAAATCATAATTAGTTGAACACATGCCCAAAGATATAATAAAGAAAAAACCTCTCATATGATAGTGCAATGTTGAAATTTCATTTCGTGACAATAGAATCAAGGACTCGTGTGTGCTATCATTCATTTGATCATCTTATTCAGTCTCTTCATATAAACATTTCCCATTCCTTTTTTTCTATTAAAAAAAAAAGAGGAAGAGAATTTATTGAAATGTAAATGCCATCTTTGCTTTCAGGTACATATTATGATAATTTGCACATCAACTGTGGTGGAAATTCCGCAGCAATCGATGGAATTGTTTATGATGCTGATCTGGATCCACATGGAGGATCAACCTTCTTTTTAAGCAATAATAAAGCTTGGGCGTACAGTAGCATGGGAGTTTTTCCGACTGGTGAGGGCCACAACCGCTACATACTGAACATGACCACAGGATGCCATAATCAGTGTGAGGATCTTGCAGATTTGTACACGACTGCACGGGTGTCTCCAATATCCTTGAAGTACTATGGATTTTGTTTGAAGAATGGTCATTACACCGTGGAACTTCACTTCGCTGAAATAGGCTTGAGTGCAACAAGACAACATGGAACCAGGAGAATAAGAGTTTTCGATGTAGCAATCCAGGTAAGGACCGAATTAAGTGCTGGGCAAAGTCGACTTATGCTAAATAGTACCAATTCTTGAAACTACTGTACTAGGGAAACTTTGGCATTACTATAAATAGCGACGAATGATACGCATGAGCACTAGTTGTGTCACCTTGTGTCACCCATGCATCCCCGTTTAGTTAGAGTGGTAAAATTTTATCATATTATGTCCCCCAAGTGATTTTCTTGATTAAAATTAACTCATTTCCTTCTTTTGATCCTCATCCTCTCTACTAAATTTGATAAATTAATTTGTGGCTTCTAATTTGTGTTTGATTGCCTAATTCGTTTGTGGTTTGAGTATAATCTAGAAAGATTAGATTTAAGATGGTAATGGCTAGTAATGTATATGGGTTCATGATTGTAAGAGAAAGGAAGGGGAGGATGAGGGAAGAGGACTAAAGCACAACATATGACATTTCAGAAACATAGATAAAATAAAAGAACAAAAACTACTCATATAAAGGATTTCAAAAAAAAAAAAAATGGTCAACACTAATGACATGCTAACATGGCATTCCACATATGCACTCCACCTATAGGGGCACTAAGAAAAGTATTACTATTTAAAAAGGTTGTAATCAATGTCAATTGCTTGTATAACTTTAAAGTATAATTCTAACGTCAATCCAATTATTTTTTAAATAAATTATAATTTAACGTTAATTGCTTGTACAACTTTAAAGCATAATTATGATGTTCTATTATTGCTCACATAGGTACCATACGTAATAATTGTATTTCTGTTATAAAGTTATACAAGTAGTCAAATTGAGAATTACAAATTTTTCAAAAGAAAGTAAAATAGTTGCCGGTGATATATATCATTTCCCGTTCAGGTCTTCTGATTTGTATATACAGTAAAAGAAGAGCTGTAAACAGAGAAAACCATCATACTTTCTTGATGGTGATTACTTGTCACTGCAGGGCGAGACAGTGCTAAAAGATTTCAATATAGAAGATGCTGCAGGAGGTGTCAATAAGGCAATAATTAGAGAGTTTAAAAGTACTGTTTCAGACCACAAACTTGAGATTCACTTATATTGGTCTGGCAAAAGTTCAACCAAACCTAACACAGTATCCTATGGCCCGCTCATATCAGCTATTTCTGTGTCTCCTGGTACATGTTCTTCCTTCCCACGCCATACATTAACTTTGTTTGTTTAAAGAAGGTTTGATCTGCATTGACACTTAAGGTTGCATTTCTTGAATCAGTTCCTAAAGAGCATCACAAACTTTATTCTTCTGTTATTGCTGGGATTGTCATTGGAGCTGCAATACTTGCTATTGCTCTGATTTTAGCTCTCTGTTGGAAGTTGGGCTTGCTAGGTGGCCAACGGCATAACCACGGTTGGTATATCGTTACAGCACAAGCCGAATTCAATATGATAGAAAATAATCGTTGCTATATTTAAGATGACATGTTTTGGCTAAAACTGAACTCTCTCTTACCCTTTATAATATGTGACACAGACCTAAAAGGAGCGGAGCTTTTTCCTGGTGGTTTACTAAACTTCCAACAAATAAAGGCAGCCACCAATAAATTTAATCCTGAGAACAAGATAGGTGAAGGAGGTTTTGGAGCTGTCTACAAGGTAGAGGCAAATTTGGCTTCTCATTCACTTTATGATTGATATTCTACTTCTATGACATGCTTCATTCCTAATACATCCATTATTTATGAAAAGATTTATCATGTTGAGGCTTTCAAAGCTTGCTCTGTTACTCTGAATGATCATTAAGTGCATCTGCGGAATTTTTCTTTTGTTGGTTCTGTTGTATTTAACATGGATTCAGGGTGTGCTACACGATGGGACTCGAGTAGCAGTGAAAAAGCTTTCAGCAAAGTCTAAACAAGGAGCTCGTGAATTCATTAATGAAATCGGGACCATCTATGCTTTGCAGCACCCAAATCTTGTAAGGATAATGGGGTGCTGTGCTGAACAAAAAGAACTTTTGATTGTCTATGAGTATATGGATAACAATTCCCTCGAACATGCATTATTTGGTAAATACAAGATTTTGTTTTCATGACATTTCATGCAGCATATTCTTAGCCAAATTGCAGCATAAAATTTTTTTTATATTGTGGTTTCTGCAGGTCCAGAAGAAGTCAAACCAAGACTAAATTGGTTGACAAGGGTTAAAATTTGCCGTGATGTTGCGAAAGGGTTGGCTTTTCTTCATGAAGAATCCCATTTGAAAATTATCCATAGAGATATAAAACCAACTAACATACTTCTCGACAAGAATTTTACAGCCAAGATATCAGATTTTGGATATGCCGAGCTTAGCGAAGATGAAAAAACACGTGTGATCACACCAACACAGATAGCAGGAACAAAGTAAACCGACAACTTCTCTAATGTTATCTCTGATAATAAAATATGTGATGTCCATTCTTTTTCTGTGATCCCCACCTCTCTCATCCTAAAATATATTTGCAGGGGATACATGGCACCTGAGTATATGAATGGCTACCTGACACCTAAAGCAGATGTTTACAGCTTTGGGATTGTCACACTAGAAATTGTCAGTGGCATGAATATTTCAACTTTTAGGCCAAAGGATCAGAATGTTTACCTTATGGATACAGTAAGGCAGCTGCAAATGCAGGCTTCTCTACTTATTTTCTCTGTTTTTCTGATAATAATTGCTTTGTTATTGAAATCTGTAACATGGTCTTGTTTTGTATCTGTTACAGGCTTATATTGCCCAGCAGGAGGGACATCTTATTTCTCTTGTTGATCCAAGCATATCATCTCAGGTCACTTACAATGAAGCAATAAAATTGTTAAATTTAGCAATGGAATGTGTGAGCCCAGCGCCCAAGCTTAGACCCTCAATGTCTGAAGTTCTTAAAGTATTTGAAGGAATTGTAAAAGTCGTAGAAGCAAAATGGAAACCTAAAACTGCATCTACTGGAAACCCTTCTTCAGTGGATGATTCTCCAGCGGCCAACCCCCATTTTGCCTTTTCTCATTCTGCTCAGTCAGCTGGGAGTACATCTCAGGAAGGTACTTCAGATGCAACCATTCGTTCTTCATCCAGCAAAGAAATTGATGACTCCAGCTACTTGGGAGATTAACAAGCCAAGGTTGAGAAATTAACCAGGAATTGGCACCATGCTAGTCCTTTATTAAGCCTAGATATTTCCATCTCTGTGGATGACAGTCTTCGTCATGCAGCACCATATCTATAGGGTGTGTCTGCACTTTTGCAGCTTATAGTAAATAAACTAATACACTACTCATAACATGTATTTTATGGAGCACGAATGCAACATTCTGTTTGACAACATGTATACCTGTATGCTATATCAAGTATTCATTTGCTATTGATGTAGATATATTACCATTAACAGCACTTCTATATACAAATAGTTACAGCGGATAAAGAAGATCAGCACCAGAAACTAATACTCGTTTACATAAGATAAAGAAGATCACCAGAAACTAATACTCGTTTACATAAGATTCTACACTCAAACTACTCCGAAAATTACAAAAGTTTATCCCATTAATTCAATTAGAACACAGTTACATTATCTAATCATAATTTTACATGAGCATCCAACAACCTCTGTTCTTCCTTTCCTTTCATATTTTGCAATTAAATATCTCTTTTTCATTTTATAATGGTTCAAGAAGGCCAAATGTTCTTTTGTTCAAGTAGAAAAGCAGGACATGCCAAATCTCAGTAAGGAGATAAACAGATTCCACAAAAAGAATTCAGAGAAAGATTTGCAGCCTAAAGTAGGACCTCTGCAGAGAAATAATGGCCCTAAAATCTCACGGATTTGATCATACATTCCTGAACTTTATAATTGAGAAGTGAGGTTTAAAGTGTAGATATCCTCGGAAGATGTTGACAGTGCATTACTTTCTCTTGCATCAAATGAAATTAAGCTGATTTACAACTATTCTACTTGTCTATCTATCAGTACTGGAAGACAAGGCGCTACTTTCTTTTGCGTCAGCTGAAGTTGAAAATGACTCTGGTTCAATTGAACTGAATTGCAGCTCATCATACTTGTCTCGCAGTCCTTGAAGTTTTAGTCCATCATTATAGACACTTGGATCTGAGCTGAACTCTTGAATGCTGATACGACCTTCAAGCATGCCAAGCACTGCAGACATGGTTGGCCTAAGTGCAGGAGATGGATTAGTGCAGAGAAGAGCCACTTTGATCATTCTTATAGCCTCTTCCTCATTAAAATTGGAACCTAGTCGTGGATCCACTAGCTCCACCAAACTTCCTCTTTGCTGCAGAACAAGGGCCTGGAACCACCAAAGGATATAGATTGTGAGAATATAACTATATAAACTGGAGCAACAAAGAGATTAAACCTTTCAATCTTAATAAAGGCTTTCTGGATACTAGATTTCATAAAAAAACTATTATAATTTTCATAACTAAGATAAGCATTGGTTTTCATAACTAAGATAAGCATTGGGGGCCAAGGATGAATATGGTTTAACCATCCCTGCCTGATACCCCTCTCACTCCATTAAAGACGAACAACTGTCGAAGGCTTACGATAAGCATGCTTCAATACCCCAGCCAAATGGAAAAAATAGAGACCCCTCAGCTCATCCATCTTGTTGGTATTTTTTGTTATTTTTTAGAAAGAATAATTGATTTCTTACCCAATCAAGAAGACAAACGTAATCCTCACTGGGGCGAAAAGACGTGTTGCTCTTTCCAGCAACAATTTCCAATGCAATTATCCCAAAGCTGTAAACATCTGCTTTGTATGTTAAGTAGCCCCATAGCGCATATTCTGGTGCCATATACCCTCTGCAGAATGAAATATTCCTCTTAATTACGTTTGAAGTTGTACACCTTTTAGTTCAAAATGAAATATTCCTCTTAATTACGTTTGAAGTTGTACACCTTTTAGTTCAAAATCAAGAAACTAAAGTTCTATGTTTTCAGTTACACTAAACAGGGTAGCCTATAGTATTAATTGCAAATCGCTATGAGGAAAACGTGAGGCAGCATGCGGTGCACCTAGAAAATTTTCAAAATATGCATCCTTTAATCCTATCAACTCTTAATTAGGGACATTGTTATACCAAGTCTAACTGAAACTTGAAAACCTTCTTCCTTAGAATAAATTTGAGAGCAGCATATTGCAATTGAAGCTCAGAAAGTCAGTTTTTCAAATCATTCATCACATGTTCAAATGAAGAAAAAAAATCGAGAATCCATGTACATGAATTAGAGAAGTAAAAGTAATCATGTCTTCTAATAACTTTTGTGGATTCCTTTTCAGATTTTCTAATTGTTTCCACTTTCTTAATTTCAGAACTAGTGATGGTTACGTGTAGAAGAATCATAGATTGACCTACTTTCAAGTCCAATAAAATGATTCTTCACATCCAGCAATAAGCAACAGCATTTGCAGATTAAGGAAGAATATTGGAACTCACATTGTTCCGGCAACTCTAGTGGTAACATGCGTGTTCTCCTCTTCAACAAGTTTAGCTAAACCGAAGTCAGAAATTTTTGGATTGAGTTCTTTATCAAGGAGAATATTATTTGTTTTGATATCTCGATGAACAATTTTTAGAGTTGACTCGTCATGTAGGAAAGATAAACCTTTGGCTATTCCAATGCATACTTTTTGCCTGGTTGACCAGTCCAATTCGAGTTGCAAGTCCTGTGGACCTGTAACATACAAAATGTAACACATGACATGCTTGCATAGACATCTTAAATCTCAACTGCTACATTTGTTCTTCTGTATTCTGAAAGAATGAAATACTTCAGTTCATGAAGTTTGTGTCATCTGAATGTTAACCTGTATGTTTTACTTGATACTCTAAAAGAAAACAACCTACCAAACAGAGCTCGTGCAAGGTTATTATTCTCCAAGTACTCATAAACCAATAATAGTTGGTCTCCTTCAATGCAACATCCATACAATCTGACAACATTTGGATGAAGTAGACCAGAGATCATCCCAATTTCATTCACAAATTCACGGTTCCCTTGCTTTGATTTTGGAGAAAGTTGCTTAACAGCAATGACTGTACCATCCAACAGCATGCCCTGCAGTGCCAAAGAAATTTAGCTTTCTTGACAACTTACAATCCACAATGTGAAAAACTTGCCAACAAAAACAAATCATTAGACAATACATTTTTTCCAATACTTACCTTGTACACTGCTCCAAAACCACCTTCTCCAATCTTATTTGTGGCACTAAAGTTGTCAGTGGCAGCTTTGATTTGTCGGTAGGTAAATAAACCAGTCCGCAAGTCTAACCCTCTCAATTCTGGATAAGAACAAGATAAAGATATTAAAGACATTTTCATGTCCTTTCTCTCTTCGGTGCAGAAATTTTCATATTGAGTTCCAGAAAATAGAAGAATGCTGAGAATGCACATCAATATAGTCTGGATCTAATAGTATAAACAGAAGGAGATTTATTGCAGTATACTTTTATTATTAAGTAGTCAAGAATCTCTTAATGCTTCAACTCTCTATCTTGCAATGATTAAAATGTTTAATTTTCATGCTTGTAAGTTTAAAAGGCACACCCATGTATAATCTTGGTGGAAGTTCAACAAACCTCAAGGCACCTAAACAAAAAATCCTAGCAGAAAGACTTCAGATTATTGGTTTTACACCAATAAACTTTTGCTTCTTTTTTCCTTTTTCCTGCATGTCCCTATCCTTTCAGAAGAATCATCTTAACATCTATAAATTACAACAACAGTAAGCAAAAATAAACAGTGAAGCTCAAAAATTCATAGATTAACTTCTAAAGTTTGTGCTAGTGTAACAGAAACAAATTATTTTCATCTCCTGTAGCTTAAAGTATAATAAGATGGTAGTGTATGTCAATATGGTCTTTTGACTCCAAAGAAAGTGAAGATCTTAGGTCCAATTTTTAACTGCCATATTTCAGTAGTTATCACATGCTGGACAAAATGGTGACTAAAGCCAACCTACCAATTAAAATAAATCTTAGATTGCATAAGAGATGAATTAGGTCCTGTCCAATAACTTAAGAATGGGTGTAAATTCCAACTGTTTGAATCACTAAAAAAAAGGTAATCCAAGAGACTAATGAAAAAGCAGTTGATGGTGTTAATCCATCACTGTTTTCCAGAAAACAATTGGTCCTATTTGGCCAAAGAAATATCCTCAAGACATTCTCAGACTGGCCAGCAACGAATTTCTTCATGTTAAGAGGCGGATGTTATTTGTAGTAATGTGAACCAGAAATAATTGATTCTACTTCAACATCAGAAATCTTTCAGTTCCTACAACATTGTAAATCCTCACTGGGCAATAGAGATCAACATGATACCCTAGCTGAAACATTTAAAACTTGTAAAACAAAACAAATTGATAATGTTCAGAAATTGAAAACTCTAGCTAGCATGCTGTCCGTGATCCGATTATGCTATACTAGAAAGACTTGAATGTAAGTCATGCAACAAGATCAAAAGGTTAGCTATAGATTTTCAGAACCTTCTTCCCTGGAGATCTTTCGTCTTGAGTGCCATCTCCTCCAAGCAAAACCAAGAATGCTGAGCATAATTAACAATGCAGAGGCCACTGTTCCCACTGCTATAAAAATCTTCTTTTTCCCTTTGGAAGGAGGGTTGAATTCTACGCATCAGATTAGCAAAATGTAATTGTTAGACAACAGTCATGGCTGCCTTTTACCAAGAGAGTATAACAGCATACAAGTAATGAATTTAATTTAAGAGAACCGAATTGCAGAAATAACATATTGAGATCCAAAAATCTTTCTGATTTACAAAGTAAATCCTAGGATCTAAGTCAGCACATAAAAAACTATTGGCCGATTCATGCTCTCACCTCCTAGATATTACATGACCAATAAATATCCTGAATATATAGAATTAAGTCCACATAAAGATATGCATGCACACACTAAAACAAAGAACTACTACTGAAATAGGTAGCTCATCTGTGCAGACAAATTTAAATTACCAGATACCACTGATATAGCAGATATCAGAGGACCATATGTTCCTCTAGTTGGAACAGCTGTTGATCCTTTTCCAGAGTAATGAAATCGTATCTCTAGAATTCCATCATTTACAACCACTCCTGTATATTCTTCCTTTACAACTTTATCAACTCCTTGTGCTTCCCTTTCAATATTAAAATCTTTTAATTTCAGCTCATCCTGTAACAAACCAAACAACCAAAGTCAGAAATTATAGCCTTCAACATAAGAGATCCAAAGTTGTGGTGATCCAAAGTTGTGGTTATTCTACCTGGATATAGACATCAAACATCCGTCTTCCAAGACTTTGGAAAGATTGATCATCTCTAAGAATTATCTCCGCAAAGTGAAGTGTCACAGTATAGTTTCCATTTGCTAAGCACCGACCGTAGTAAGTTAGAGATAAAGGAGATAATCGAGCTGTCGTGTACAAATCTGAGTCATTTACTCTTAAAACAGAGACATTATTTGCTGTATAATTAGATATAGAAGTGGTGACATCCCAGAAGTCACCAGTACTACTGGTTCCCCAGTTCTCTTTCGAGGGAACGAATTTTGCAGCACCAGCTGAATCCTCATCTGCCTCAAAAACTGTATTTCCAATTACAGTACTACTTCCACCACAGTTTATATGCAATGAATAGTAATCTACCAAAAAAAAAGAGAAATAACATCAGGGTAATACTTGAGCATACTCATTCAAAAATTGCAGACTGATATCTTCTATCTCATGACTTATCTACTAGACATAGTAGATGCAACTTCACCACATTGTTGTCAACAAGAAAGGAGAAACTTCCCCGGAAGTATCAGAAATTAAACACCGTGACTAGGTTAAGGGAATCAACTTTAACTTTGCTAAAGGACATAACCAGCTACCTTTCGAACAGGGGAAACTCTGCAGTAGACATTTACCCAGCTCTCTGCAGTAGGACATTGGTGGGTGAAAGATGCAAACTGTTGATATAGTAACATAGAATATTTAAAAGCATAACACAACTTATTTTGTACGGAAGCGTCAAAACTTACGATGTTTTCCCCCCAGTAAAGCTTTTGAACAAGTTTCTGACAAACATCAGACAGGAACTTTAAGTTCTAGGAGAAGCAAAATGTGGAAAGCAAGACTACATGGCAAATTTTAGAGACATACAGGGTTTCCCGACAAGTTGATGGCTCGGAGCTCTCAGAGAAGTTATTGTAAGAAAGATCTATCTGGCTGGAAATAAGCATAGATCATTAGCATTTCTTGCAATCCTATGAACCAGTGTAAGAGAAAGTCCAATGCTTAAAGTTGTAGGTAGCATCATTAAGTGCAGAATGATCAGCAATCATAAAACAAGTTCTGAACAAGAAGTAAGTAACTTTCTATTGGATCATAAAGATAAATAGGAAGTTATAGGTTTCCTTAGAGCCATATTCTTGACAAACGTACCCCTCAGAATGGAAGTCCATCCAATTTGTTTTAGGTTATGATTTTGATCTTGAATATGACAACCCAGGAAGGAAATCTTATCTAATCATGATCCCAAACAAGTAATCAGTGGAAGGTTTTCAAATTATCTAAGTGGGATTAAGAGTGTAATGTCTTCTATTTTAGTGCTCGCATCTTTATTGTCCCCTTTTAGTTTCCCCACCACATTTTAACAATGCCTTCTCTGTGATCTACAAAATCACAAATTGGAAAACAAGCTAGCATTGGATGGATTATCTAGTTTATTTCTATATGCCAAGGAAATGGAATGTGTAAGAGGGAATCCACCAATTCATGAGATTAGGGATGGAGCATTTTAGTGGACCTAACCTATCCACTTCGTTGTACTATGAAGACTATAATAAGCTAAGAGCCACTATCAACCCAGCCTTTTATATGCTTTTTCATTTCTTTTCTATCTTCATAGCATATCATATATCATATTATATATAGTACATATATTAAAAGCACTAATGTGATTTAGTGATTTAGTGATTTAGTTTTCACTTTCCAATAATACCCTTGTATAATTAAATTATGAAAGCATCTTAAACTCCAAATATGAATTGGATGGATATTAGTGTTAATGTAATTCGGTCTTCTAAAAATTAGTATTCTAACATGAAAGGAATTCCAAACAAAGTTAAACCCAAAAAAAAGAAACTATATTGTAAAACAAAGTGAAAGGGTTCTTTTATGCACTACTAACCTTTAAGTATTGTTTTAGAAGTAGAATTCCTTATGGAATATAAATTGATTTGGAAAGGTTATAGGTCAATTTGCTTGAAGAAATAATTTCCGTTAAAATTTAAGGATAACTTTTTTATATACTGTCCGTGTATAAATTTTTTTATGCTAGCAATTTTGGATTATGCCACATACATATATATATACATATATATAACTCATAACAGGGATCAGTTATGCATTATATACTTTTTTCCTCCTTTATTGTAGGCATTAAAGATTGGTATGCGGGGTCATTGTTATAAGGTGAATACATTATTTTGGGATTAAAACAATAATTTTTTATTTGGATAAAGCTTAGGCAAACATAAAATTTTTTTTCTTTTCAAAATGCCCATATTGATGACTTTAATGTATTTTCAAGTATAAAACGTAATTTCAAGTATTGTTGGGACTTTTTATGTAATACAAAGCTTTAAATACTGTTTTAGAAGTAGAATTCCTTATGTAATAGAAATTGACTCGGAAAGGTTATGGGTTAATTTACTTGAAGAAAAAATTTCCATTAAAATTTAATACCCAGGCATTAGTTAGGCCATATTCTTAAAAATCTTGACTAACACTGTGTATATCAACCTTCTTAAACTTTCACAAATTCCTGCCAAGTTGATTAGAAACTTTTATAAATTCAATGTCTTATTACATAACATTACATTAAACAAATTACATATCACTATATCATTGGACACATATCCGATTACATAAGATAGTTATATAGACACAACTGAATTTAGTTCATGCTCCTCAGAATCTTTCTTTTTTTTTTTTTTTTTGTGATGTTACTGATTCCAAAAGATACATCTAGCGGTGAACATTGTTGACATATATTTAATTTTAAATTAATATTAATAGAATAAATGATTCATTAGTGGCTACATTACGCTCCCACAAACTACATTCTAACAGGAAATCAAAGATTTACGTTTAGGAATAGAATTCGAAAATGACAACTTATAATCATATATATAACTCATTACATCAGTTATGCATTATATATATATTTTTTCCCCCTTTTCTATATGCATTGAAACTTGGTATGAGAGTCATTGTTACAAGGCAAATACATTATTTTGGAACTAAAACAATAATTTTTTATTTGGATAAAGCTTACACAAACATAAAATTTTTTCTTTTCTAGACTAGTCTCTAGAAAAAGGAAGTACGATATGTCTTACTGACTAATTTTGAACTTTATTGTTCAAGCTTTCTTCTTTGTCGAAATGAGCCCAAATTTGAAATTTTATGCTGTCATTCCTTTATCTCTAACTTTAGCTGTATGTATCTTACTTCAAGGAGCTTTTTTACATCACAAAGTACAGATCCGTTCAGGACAGGGGCATCAATGCAGCATATTTAGAGTCGATGTGACCACTTATGTTGTTAATTCATATAGAGGACAAAGTGTATTTCAGAAGTCTAATGAAGATATACAAAATTTTTTTAAAAAATTAAAAAAAAAGTCCATTTTGGCTAAATGCTTCCGTAGTTTCCTTTACCGATAGCATTACATCTTTTTATGGAAAATTGTCTTTCAATTTAAGATATTAAAAGGTCTCCTTTACCTCTGCAGATATCCTAGAAGCTATGTAATTCAATCATAAATGGAAAACTTTATTTATTGGATTATTAGCATTAGCATCTAAAGCACATAAAGACTATGGCTACAAAACCAATTAGTCTTCTACATTATTCAAGAGTTATTCTAACCCAACCTATTATGCCGACATTATCCACAGACTACAAGTCCTCAAAAAATTTTCATTTTGAGTATACCGTTCTGATGAAGGATATACTGTAACCTAGGGTTTAGTTCTCTTGTTTCTTAGTTTTGCTTAGGGGAAAAAACTTGGGCGGCCATTAAACTATTACTTGGGTCAACTTTTATCAAACAATTTTTTGTCACTAATTGCCCACTAAACTAACCAATCAGCACCTGTGGCCATTTTGTTGATTATTGGTCTCAATCTGAAAATAATCAAAATATATAGCAAATTACAAGGGTATTTTTGTTACAAGAGTATTTTTGTCCACTACTATTTTCTCCCTCAAATAATCATTTTTTTCTCAAATAATCAGAACACGTGGCAAATTGCAATAGGGCTCCAAATTGAGTCCCTATTTATTTTTCCCCAAATAATCACGTTTGGGTATACGTTTGATATCAGAAATAATGAGGGTTATAGAGTCTGGTTATTGATAGACAAAAAAACCCCTGCATTTTGCCATGTGTTCTAATTGTTTTCCAAATTAAGAGCAATAATTGACGAAATGACCACGGGTGTGCTAATTAGTTAGTTGAGTGGCCAATTAGTGATGAAAAATTGTTTAATAGCCAAAAGTTGACCTAAACAATAGTTTAATGGCCACTCAAGTTTTTTGCCCTTTTGCTTATGTGTTGTCCCTTTCTACAAACCAAAAGACTTCCTTATTGCAGCTGATAACTTGCAGAACTTGATCAAATTTATAGACTTGTAGTATTATTGACACTTCTAAAAGTTTCTTAAAGAAGAAGACTCATTACCTTCTTTATGCAAGTAAATCTTTTCTTTGTTTATTCCTTTAATATACCTTTCTATAATAATCATAAGCAGCAGCTTAATCTTGATCCATTAGATACTAGTTTGCCAAATGTGATATATGTTACAACTCCCTGCCAATTCCTTTACAAATTACTTCTACCCGTGGACTAATATGAATCCTATAATTTTTTATTTCATACATTTCTCATGGATCAAATGTATTCAACTACAAGTCCAGCGGTTTTCAAGTTTCTACAGCCACCAGGTCAAAGTAAAAAGTTACTAATAAACTGAATGACCACAAGCAATACGCATTATAGGAAAACTGCATTTATTCAAGATTTATGCAAGATTCCAAACAGAGCAGTAGAGCACAAGGTCTTTGGATGAGAATGAAATCCACTACATTCAGAAACAAAACTATGTGATATCATATGCTGTCTCTTTCACATGTAAATTAGTTGCTGGTAATTAAAGTAAAGAACCTCTTTTTCTATTATTTGATCAATCAAAAAGGTGCAGAATGAAACTTACAGCTGAGTATCTGTACCCTTGATCCAGTCTGGAATTGTCCCGGAAAGAGAGTTGCTTGTCAAATACCTAGTTAGTTACAGAGTATAGTGTCATTGGTAAAAATTTGGAAATTGAAGTTTCAACTAACAATTCATAAATTGGAGGCAAAGTTGCATAACATTTTTATAATAGAATACAAGCATCCCAGCTAGAATATATAGTATAAGAGCAAAGAGTTCTCCATCCATCTGATTTCACCAAAGATAGGTTAACTAAACACCAGAATTACATAACTTGATGCCAATGTACATTGGAGCGGATTATTGCATTTTCTTCTTTTGAATGACAAAAAAGAGTCAGCAAGCAAGCAAAAGGAACTTTCTCAAAATATAGACTACTGATGCTAATTTCATCAAACATTTATTTCTGCATTCAAAACAGGATATTTACTAGGCTTTTCCAGCATTATTTGTGAAGCCATTAGTATTTATTGCTTACATGAACTGCAGACCTTCCAGACCTTCAAGATCGGGAACCTCTCCTTCAAGTTTGTTGAAACTTACATCACTGGATTAAAAGCATGATACACATAGTCCATCAAAGAAAGGTCACTGACAATAGACAATGCAGAAAGTACGAATGACAGATGAAATAATAAAGAAAATCACTCCATCACTTATAGATACAAATGGCACAAGGACAATTCAATTGGGATTTAAAAAGTTGCTAAACTATCATTTCAATTGGTTTTAATAGTTCAAATCTATCATTCATTTCTTATTTCTTTTTTTAAGTAGTCAACAGAACCATGTATCATATCAGATGCAAAACTCTCAAGGTTTATATGAAAGCAAAAACACCAATTAGTGGAGAACTCTTTTCACATGTATAACTGAACATCAAAATAACTTCCAAATCTCATAACACAATCTTCTGGGATTCTGAACTTGAACTGAAAGGAGGGTGATATCTAAGTAAACATGATGAGAGAAGAGATATACAGAGTCTGTAATGTCGTCATACTACTGATGTAATATGGAATTTTCCCAACCAAATTACAGCTCCTCAGCATCCTGTAAACAATAACTATTATCATCCAAAAGATGTCAATTAAAATAGATTAAACAACTGAGTGTAGAACTATATGAGACTCACAACTTCTGCATGTTTGTCATGTCACTCAGCTGTGGAAAATCTGAATCATCTCCACCTAAATCACTGATCCTTCTGCAGACAAAGCCGCTAGGGTTAATAATTTAGAGCAACTCCATTTCTCTGTCCAAAAACATAATGTTAGGTAGGAGGAGACTGAGAAGATTTGACTCACAGTTCCGTCAAGTTGTGTAAGACAGAAATGCTAGAAGGTATAGGTCCTTGAAAACCTGTAGCTTGAAGCTCTCTGTTGACAGTGGATAGGAATCAATCTAGTGTTGCAGCAAGAATTAGACTCAAAATATCTTGAGATACAGGCTTACAATTTTTGTAGATTTTTCCAGCTTGAAAAATCAGGCAAGTTTCCTGTGAAGTTGTTTTTGCTTAGCCTACTGCACTGGCCAGAAGCCAAGAAGATTAAACATTTAGGAAGACGAAAAGATAACAATGTTTGATCAGAACATATATTTACTGTAAAGGCGCTCAAGTTAACATACAGTTCCGTCAATTTTGTCAGGTTATTGAGTTCCACTGGCAACTGACCTGTGAGATTGTTTACACTAAGTATGCTGCAATAATCAGGGAAAAAGCTTATCAGACCATAATAAGCACAAGTATGAATTATCGCAGATAGATAATTCAGTTAAAAAGTGAGAAGTAATTAAATAGAAGGGCTAACAGATTCTCCAAATTGACCAGCTTCCCTAGCTCTGCTGGCACCGTCCCATTAAACATATTGTTCTCCAAGCTCCTGAAATTTTGAAGCTTCAAAAGATTAGATATCTTTTTAGCACATTGACCTTAAGTACAACGACTGCATCGAGGTGATCCTCATTTCCAGCTATGAAATGCATTGTCTCTTGGGCGGAAGGGAGAAGCATACATATATACAAGTGTTTTCAGATTTCCCAAGTAGCCTGGGATTGGCCCAGATAAGCGATTTACAACAACAGACCTGCAATAGTTTCGACAGCTTCAGATATAGGTTCACAGACAAACAGGAGCTGTGTAGACTAAAAGTTGAAGCATCAGTCATAAGTAATGCTCACAGGTATTCTAACTGTGTAGATGCCCATTCACGGGGAATTGTACCACTGAGATAGTTCCTCGTGAGATCACTGTAGATAAAACATCAAACTTAGTTACTCAAAGCTGCAGGCTGATTTCTTCTCATACAAACAAAAGAAAATCAAAGATGGCATCAGTACATTGTGTTGATATATGGTAACTTTGCTAACGAAGGTGGAAGGACTCCTGGTAAATTCTGTCCCTTGAGGAATCTGTGACATAGAATTAGACAGCAGAACAGACATTGAAATCCACGACTCCAATAATGAGATGAAAATCAATCTCTTTCTTGCTCTGCCAAGTAGAGCTCTAAAATCAAATTATCAAAAGAACACATCAACACTTTTCTTGCATTAAAAGAGAAACACACACTCACAAAAGTCAAATCAGAGGGACAACCTAACATATTGCAAACATGAAGGTTCAAATTAATATTCTAACATATCATTAAACTTCATTGGATTAATCATGGCACTAGGCTATATAAGCTACCAGTTATTTGGGGATCAGATAGCGCAGCAGCTAATGGTGTATAATCCTTGTCTAAGAACGAGAATTTGAAAATTGCAATCTACAGTTGCGCAAACGAGATGGATTACGATCCATTTTGCAACCGGGGCTTCAAAAAAAAAGGTCGCAATACAGTACACCGATATTTTTATTCTTGTTTTAAAAGAGAAACAAATTGCATAGCAGAAGTCGAACAAGAATACAAATAAACATAATACAGACATAAGCAATCAAATGGTCTAACACATTATTAAATTTCATCAGATTAGCCCTTGTGTTAGCTACTTCTTTGACATATGAGAATCAAACATAACTCAGTGGACAACCGTATATGTCACTCGTCTGAAAATCAAAGTTCGATTCTCCCCATCTCCTTTCCCCAACCCGACTAGCTTCTTCCTTCCTAATCCTCCACGTGCCCCTCCCCATCTTTTAAATGAATATAAGCTACCATCTAAAATTATTCGTGGAACAAACTAAACCCACATAGACAGAGGCACAAGAATTGCCGATTAGGGGTCAATCTAACATCGCCACCATATTGCTGCATAATGAGAAGTTCTCAATCTTTAATGACGAGGGAAAAACATGCAACATTTCATTCATTTGAAGAAAAATCTACGGGAACAGTCAATGATTAGAAATTTGTGCAAAAGAGAAACTTACATTTTTGTTACATGACACACACCACCTGGAAAAGAACAATTGCAGATGACAGAATTGTTATACTGTGGCATATCAAGCCTTTTTGAAGTATTCCAGTTTGCGTTCCCATCACAAGGGTTCAGACTGAAATTCCAATCCTTTTTGCCCAATTGACTAGCAATTTCCTTGAGAGCATCAGCTGTACAAACCCAACTTCTTGTTAACCCGAGAGAGAGAGAGAGACAGAGAGAGACAAGGGAAATCAAAGTTCTTTTAGTGTCTATTACACAATGAGACGAACATAATTGAATTACTGATAACACATGACAGCCCTCCACCAACCTTATTACTGTGCAAGAGCTCTAATTAGTGAGTCCGTCTCAATAAGCATTTTTAACAGTTCCACAATTATTCTGAACCAGTAATCTCCAATCATTTACAGTAAACACATCATTTCCATCCATGAACGGGGAACAGGAAAATTTTCACTTGCTCTTTCGAGAAAGGCAACTTTCTTTCACCCTCCAATCTGGACACAGGTTTCCGACAAGGCAAATTATTTTTTCTTTTTTTTTTTTTTTAAGCAAATTCTCTGGTGCCGAAGTACCTTTTGCCATATGTCCACTACGACACAAAACCAAGAATTGAGTAATCAAAAGTATGATCAAGAAAAATATTGATATTTTCTATTAAAAAAATATTTCTGTGGATAGTGATTAATATTTTGCATTGCAGATTCGGCACTATGGTAGGAATATTTTTGTAGATAGCTAAAACTATATGAAGGGTGCAGTGCAACTATTATGTGATGGTCAAGTGATATTTTCTGAGACCTCAAAATATCTTTCAGGAAAAGTATTACTCCATGAAACATGACAAATAAAGACAAAAACCTGTGTACAAAACAAAATATCTAGTATAGTAGTATAACCTTAAAATTTAGGCATCATCAGTTAAAATTTGTCATAAACTATTATTTATACCCAAATTTGTATCCTGTGAATTAACGTTTAACCAATATTTCATGTTGTTCTTCTTGTCACATTTCTATGCAGCATGCATAGCTGAACCTTCTTGAATGCCCAATTCTGCAACTTAACATTCTTTCTCTGTCCCATTGACATTCTAATTCAATGACTCTTGGATAAGATACAGTGTACCGAAAACAATCCCCATATATTTGTTTTTTCTTTTTTATAATAAAAATTTTATTAGATTTGACTCCGATTACTGTTATGAGGCATGCTTTCGGAATACTTATACGTTTCTTACGGAATCCTCATGTGTAATCAGCAAGAAACAAAACTGGAAATGGTAAGAAGATTAATTAAATGTCTACTTCGAGATACAGTTTTATAATAGTTGGAGCTTGCACCTGGTGGTGTACTTATTTGGTCCAATTATTGACTTGTACAATTAAAAGATTGGGCCAAGTCAGTTGTATGACTCTTACTAGTATTTAAGAATCTAAAAGTTTTTAATTTAAAAATACATGTGCATAATCTACACTTAGACAGGGATGTTTTTCTGCATTATTTTATTTGATTATACAGGTAAAACCGATGCAGCACCTTCTGACTTTAGAATTTTCTTATCAAAGGCTTTGCTTCATATTTAGAACCTTAAGAGAAACAAATCAACTCCTTCAAGTCATCGATATACTGGAAGAAACAGTTGAAGAAATAAGCCTAGAACACCACAACCCACCCACCCACCCCCCAAAACACCAAAAAAAAAGGAAAAAAAAAAAGAAAAGGAAAGAAATCCATTGAACTAGTTGTAACTTATAACTCCTAGCTGAAATCAAGATTTAAGCAAAGAAACTTCATATATTAGTGGACAATATCTATGCTGCAAATGGCTAATATCAAAAAAGATGGAAGACAAGAATCCACCATTCCAATCATACTTCCACCATGTGAATTCACAAATGGTGTCAACATACAACAAATTTAGGCCTTCCAACAAACTGTACCTGGGGAAAGAAAAGAGTGCTAGGAATTAAAGGAGAGAGAAGTGTACTTACCTTCCTCTTTAGGAAGAAATCCACTCTGAGCTTCACTGCAACTTGCTTGGAAGAGCAGTACGATGGAGAAAATGAGCAAGAAAACTAAGCTGGTTTCTGATGAAGAATGAGATATTTTTCTTGCTGCCATCTCCTCTCACTTCAACTAAGTCATTACTCTAACTAAAGCATGCAAATATATGTCTGACTATATATATAGTCTAAAGACTCTAAACTAGAAAGGAAGAGAGATGATTTTGATATTTTAAATTTTAGTAGGTTTGACAATTAAAAGCCTTGAATATTCAAAGGGACAACTGAGATAACTAACTTGGTCAAGTTTCCTCAGACTGTTTCAGAGATTTATTTTACATTTCTGTAATAAGTAATTGTATGTAATTTCATAGGCTATAAATTTGGTGTAATACAAATATTTGTAGTTACATATAGTTATATGAAAATGTTGATCCAGAATTTATCTCCTATATATTGAGTTTTTCGGGACACAAATGCAATGTGGTTATTTACATATATTTCCATTTTCTCTGGAAACAACAACTAAAATTAAAATAAAAAGACGTCTGAGATTGACAATTTGATTATTTGTTTGTAACTTTCGTTTCCTATATATTCATATAATCATTGATCTTTTTTTTTTTTTAATTTTTGGCCAGATTTGCCATTTGTCATGTGATCTCATTTACGTGTACTCTACATTGATGTTTGCATGCTTGACTATATATAGATATATATATATATATATATATATATATGATGGATGGCACGTTTACATCAAGAGGCCTGCGGGGGAAGCAGCAGTTCTCCTCTATAATTGATTGGTCAACGGTGTGGCGTATAATATGCCACAGTAGACATTCTCTGGTACGAATCTGTTCATATTCTCACAGAAAATATGTGTTTGGATAGAAATTATTTGTTAAAAACTTATTTACTCACGTCACAAATTTTAATACAATTTTTTAGCTTCTCAATCATCTTTGTATCTCACATATATCATATCATAAAAAATAATACAATAATTATTCTAAATAATATTTCAAATAATCTATTATCCAAATACACGATGAGTGGTTAGTACCTTTCAAAACCAAGAAACATGAGCGTATTTTTTTCTACTCATTATGATTCTTACAAATCATCTTTAAGTGAAAGATTGCCAACGACGAGACTCAAATCTGAAATTTTCTGAGTAAGATAAATGTGTTTTTATCAATTGAACAAACTCTATTTGCAACTTTAGCTACCAAAACATTCTCAAAATTTGTCCTTTCTTTCCCTTACCAAAATAATTGTGAATTTCCTAGTCTCCCTGAGTAATTTGCAAAGAGATATCCAATTAACAGTAATCAACAAATCAGTCCATAGAGAAAACTCCTGACCAGTGCACAAAATTCTGCACACAGCTAATGGTACTAGCACATCTTTATATTCTTTTGCAACAATTGCGAAGGAAAGAGAGTAATACTAACAACAACAACAACTGGAGTTTCAACGTTATCGCTCTGCATAAATGATTATACAACGTTAACATACTCAATTCCTGACCTTAAATGAACGAGACTTTGGAGGATGGGAGCATAACATTTCACGTCATCCTTATTCTTGGACATATTGAAAATTGTCATCCTTGAGTCCCAATTCTGAGTTTTGGCTTCTCGATGTAGAGCACAACTTGCTCACCACTAACTGACAATAAGTTCAGGGCAGACCATTTGGAATTTGCACTTGTTGATATTTTGCAACACATGCAGCAATCAAATACAATGCGCAATAGGTTTGCTAAGTTTAGGAAATGTACCAATTTTGCTAAAGCTGTACAAACAGGAACCACGTTTGTATGCGTGAACTTCTAGTTATTTGTAGAAAAATTTTGTACCAAACTTTATCAAAATTTTCCACAAACTGCAAAAGTAGTTTTGTGAGCCGCAATCATCAATTTTGATAGAATATAATAGACGGTTTGAAATCTGATTTCAAATTTAAGCTGAATTAATGTGTACATAAGTCTTGCAAAATAGGAGAATATTAAGATTTTAATCTAACCCTTTACAAAACAGGAGAATATTAAGATTTTAATCTAACCTTTTACTCTTTTTTTTTTAATTCTCCCATCCCTCCCTACACCCAATTTGTCACACACTATTCGAATTCTAAATCTAATAGCAAGAATTCGTGAAAGATCTTAAGAACTCTCTTCTTACTTTTAAGCCAACTATCTAACCCTTTATTCTTTAGTCACTCAAGTATCAATTAAAGATGCTAAATCGATGTTTCTGAATTCAAATTATCCTCAAATTTTCTGTTCCAAATTTACCCTCTGTCCCTTATTTATACAGTTACTATATGTGTTTTAATCCATTGATTTTGTTATCTTTTTTTTAATTTGAATTATTAATAAATTGATATATATGTGGCAGCTATATAAACAAGGAACATAAGGTAATTTCAAGTATTGAGGATCAAAGCAATATATCACTAGACTACTGGTCCTAATTCTTTTCCCTTGTGGAATGATAATTCTCCACTGCCTTTACAATTAATGATTATCGCTATCATCAACCCAACCACCATGCAGTTTACCTCAATTAGTGCATGACGAAGACATCTGCAGATGTAGACAATTTTACTTTTTACATATGAATCGTACTAAAAATAATAAAAATATTCCCATCGTCATAAAAGCACTTGGATTTTGACAAGATTATGAATATTAATAGATCTAGACAACTCTCTACACAAAGATCAGTTAACTTTTTTTTAGTATTGCTAAACAATAGGAGTAAAAATTGCTTAAATCTCTTTATAATAATCTAGGGGTCTGTGGGGAACGAGATCACTTTTTTTTCACATCTATTTGCATTTTAGTCTTTTAGTCATAAAGGCTCTGTTAGTATGTTTATTATTTTTCTTTTTTTTTAATCTAAATGATTAGGTAAATTTGAATGTGTTGATTGCCTTCTGCTAAAAAATAAATCAACAAATTAGTCTCTCTATAATTAGGTGCCAAACAAAATGTAACAATTATTATTCTCTCTTATATTTATATACTTTTCTAAATAAACTTTACTTTTTTTTAAAATGTAACACCTAAACTACATATTAATGAGTATTTATTGGATACTCATAAAACAGACCCATCATAATATTAATACTATTTTTTTATGTACAAATTGGGTATTTCTCTTTAAATGGTTAAATGTTGCTCTAACAGATGAACAATGGATACGGATTTATACCTAATTTAGTGTCTCGATGTAGAAGTTGAAACCTACTATTCCGATTATATTTAGACCATTCTCATCTAACTATACTTTTTCAAAAACTACTTTTTCTCTGTTGAGTATGTTTAGACTATATTGTGAACCAGAGTGGTAAGAAACTTAATTTAGAAGTAGATTTAGACATAAATAATAAATCCCATTATGCACAAAGTCTGCAGTCAATGTGATAGAAGTCTTACTCCCATTTGAAGATTCAAAGCTTAAGCACAAAGGGAAGTATGAAAAGAGGCTGTGTATTAGAACTACACTATGAGGACGCTTAAAACCAAACTTGTACAGGGGAAATAATTCTCTCAGGGGTTGTCATTACAATAGACAATCTCACCACAGACGTTCCCACCATTCAGACCGAAAGTCCTTTTTTAACCAAAAAAGGGGGGAAAAAAAACTAAGACCCAATGTCTAGATTTACAATTTTTATATTTATTCCTTAATTTGTAATGATCAATTGCAACTGAAAATTGCTGAAATTCCATATACATCAATACACACACATACGCGTAAGTGTGTGTGTGTGTGTATATATATATGTATAAATTTTGACTGACTTAGTCAAAAGTTCTGGTTCAATCTTTTATTAATAGATGATCTATAAAAATCATTATGAGTAATTGAAAATTTTGCCGCACCCTTTTGGAGCATTGATATGAAGTAAACGAGTTGAGGATTACACCTCCATTTAACTTCAAAAACAGAAAGCTGATGTTGCATAACCAGAGCTAGCAAAATTTGTTGCCTAGCCGAGAAGGTTCTAAACTTTATGGGCCATTACTAGAGGTGGCAAAAATACTCAAGACCCATTGGTATCCCATGTCCAAATTTAATTTGGGTGGGATGCGTATCTAAAATATGAGTTTGGGCCTTATTGGGTATATACCCAATAATACCCATTTAAAATATGGGATTGTATGGGATTTATTTGGGATCCCATGGGTATTTATTAAAACAATAACAAAATAATAAATAATTTTTTTTCATTTCCTTCTCCAAACCTCGGAAGTTGAAGAAGGTGTTGGAGACGCGTACCGACAGCATATTTTTACAAATGCATATTTTTTGAAGATGGTTTTGTATTAAATTCAAACTTTATCTATCCTTTTGGCGTTAAAAAGTGAAACTTTGATTATTGTTTATTGACTGGAAGATGACATTTGGGAGTTGGGATTTGTTTTTCAAGAACACCTGCTACTAGAAATTTTTCCAAGCATCCACCAAAAAAAAAAAAAAAGCTAGTGGAAGCTTTGGTTTTATCTATTAAACACGAACTCCCAAAAAGAATCATCCAATTATATGAAGTTAGTCTTTTATAAATTTCATATCTAGAAAATTTTATTTAGTTTGAAAAATAATCGCATAATTTATAAAGAAGAGTGTAGAACTTTTACAAAGTTAAATAAATAAACTAAATAACATAAAAAGAAAAGACAATATTGGATATTTGATTGAGAAAAAAAAAGAGTTTTTCTTAAAAAATAAATAAAATGGGATTAATTTGGGTATTTGGGTGGGATCAAATGGGTGTAGCCCATTTTAGTCCCACCAAATTAGTCCCACGGCTAATATGGGACTGTTTAAGTATGGCTCATATTTTCTAAACTCAAATAAGTCCCACCCAAATCCCTCCTATCCCGCCCATTTGCCATCTCTAGCCATAACTGTCTTGAATTATAAAACACACATGCATGGCCATATTTATGGAATCTTCAGCTCGTTTACTTCATATCAATGCTCCAAAAGGGTACAGCAAAATTTTCAGTTACTCATAATGATTTTTACAGATCGTCTATTAATAAAAGATTGAACCAGAACCTTTGACTAAGTAAGTCTAAATTTTTTTTTAGGCTAACTGAACATGCTTTACCAATTGGACCAGCACCTTTGGCAATTTTAGGCCCAAAAATTTTTCTCACATTTGAGAGTTCCTCCCCTTGTTTTCTTTAGGAAAATTATTGTAAAATTTCCTAGTCTTTCTGATACTTTGTAAAGAGATGTCCCACAAACAATAATAAACAAATTATCTCATATTGGAAACCCCTTGCAAATGCACAAATTCTGCACAGCTAGTTATATTGGAAGTTCACTTTTATTAATTCTATTGCATTGTCTACATATTATTTTGCAAAAAATCACAAAAGAGATGGAGTTTACGTTAAAAATAATTGGAGTGTCAATCTCATCACTATGCGAAAATGAGTAGTATATTTCAAATATTGTCCTTCTGAAGTACACAGATTTTGGAGCCTATTGAAAATGGTCCTCCATACGTGACAAATTTGAGTTTTGGCTTCTCAAACTAGACAACTTGCTCGCCGCTAACTGACATATTCTGGGCATACCATTCGGAATCTGCAATTATGGAAATTGGCAACATATACAGCAGTCAAATATAATGTTCAATAATAATATTTTGCAGTGTAGGAAAAAAAAAATTCCACAAACCGCAAAAGTAGTTATGTGGCCGCAATCATCAATTTGACAGAGCAGTAATACAGGTCTGAAATCTAATCTCAAATTTAAGCTGAATTTAATGTGTACAAAAATCTTGCACAATAGGAGAATATCTAATCTAATATTTACT
Source organism: Gardenia jasminoides (assembly GCA_013103745.1). Lineage (NCBI taxonomy): Eukaryota > Viridiplantae > Streptophyta > Magnoliopsida > Gentianales > Rubiaceae > Gardenia > Gardenia jasminoides. Next base: position 14,958,213 of record CM023095.1, on the reverse strand, counting down.
TTGTAGTCACATAAACATTTATTGTAAACACTTGCCCAATGAAAGTTGCGGAATTCAAATTGTAAATATTGCCTATTGCTACACTACACCAAGGGATTCGTTAATCAAATCTAGAGAAAAATTTTTTATATATTCTATTAATTGTGTAATTTTCATTTCGTCTTTAGATTTGTAGCATCTATTTTTTAAATCTGCTCTTTAAATCTATGTGTATTTTAATAATGCAATTTTTGCCAATAATGCAGATTCTAGTGAAATTATGATGTTTTATCAATAAAATCTACAATAAAACAAATTAGACCATTTAATCTAGTAAATGATTAGTTTGTTGAAAAAAAAGTTAGTTGAACTCGAAGACAAACAAGTTTCCTTTGCATAAAGAGGGATGTAATCACTAGTTTTATTGATAAAACATCATAATTTCAATAAAATATGTACTCATGATAGAAGTTACATATCAAACATATACAGACATCAAAAAAACAAATTCGAAGAATGGATAATACGGATTCGCAAAATAAATAAAAATTGCATTGTAAAGCTCCAAAAAGAATATGTTAAAAAATAAGATAAAATATATTCAAAAGTTTATCTGACTAAACTTATCCTAGTATTATCCAATTCTAGAGTTTGATTTCTTTTCATTGACTTTTCTTTGATCGTATGCAGCCAGTAATCATTCAAACATTAAAAAATAAACTAATTATCTCCGACAAATGTCTAGTTCTGATTCCTGCGTGTGACATGACAATTCTCCATTGCCTTTACAGAGAATGATTGTTGCTATCATCAACCACCACACGGTATCATCTTCCCAGCCCCAATCCCTCTGCGCCGCGCCAACCATGCAGTTTACCGCCCACCAACTTCAATGACAATTCTCCATTGCCTTTACAGAGAATGATTGTTGCTATCATCAACCACCACACGGTATCATCTTCCCAGCCCCAATCCCTCCGCGCCGCGCCAACCATGCAGTTTACCGCCCACCAACTTCAATTATTGCACCAAAAAGTGACAAGCTGTAATAGTGGGGAAGATTGAGACGTTTGCTGATGTATACAATTTACATATGAATTGTACAAACACTGCTAAAGACATTCCCACCGTCGTAACTCGTAAAAAGCACTTGGATTTTGAGAAGATCATGAGTAGAAAATAAACCAGCATGTAGGCCCCTCCATATTTTAATTTAATCAGAAAAGCACTAAATTTACTATTTTCTTCCCAATGTTATCCTAATTCTCCCTCTTATAACTATAATTACTTCTATTCTTCGTGCAGTTTGATGTTTCAGGGATTATTTTGCTACATTTAAGATTACAGGAGTGAATATGCTTTAAATTTCATACAAGAGGATAATATGCATTTTATACACTTTTCTTTTTTACCTGACAACAAGGAGAGTTATAAGAGACCTTCTCGTATCACATTCTATTGGATCTAGCAATGAGGAGAATTATTAAAAATCTCCTCGAATCACATTTTTCCTGCCCTCAACTGTATTCAAGATTTGAACCCTAAACCTAATGGTGGGAGAGCTTGTCTAACCACTCGACTAACTCAGTAGTTGCATTTGATAGAAAATTACTTGTACATCATACATACATGCACAAACCACTTAAATTATTTTATATTCTGATCGGATTTCGTGAATATAAATGTCAAGATAAGATATCTACAACACAAATGTTTTATACAACTACAATCCATTTTTGGTATATCCTAGATCTAGATTAGTGGTGGCAAAAATACCCAAAACCCATTGGGATCCCATACCCAAATTTAATTTGGGCGGGATGAGTATCTAAAATATGGGTTTTGGACCTTATTGGGATATACCCAATAATACCCATTTAAAATATGGGTATGTATGGGATTTATTTGGGACTCCCATGGGTATCCATTAAAATAATAACAAAATAAAAAATAATTTTTTTTTCATTTTCTTCTCAACATTAATAAATTTATGTTATAAGGTTGTAGTACAAGTTAGGTAAATTAGCACTTATGCATCAGATGCTTTCTCATAACTACAAAATTCCATCGCTGCAAAATTCTATTCTTGATAGAATTTCATTGAATTAGGATGGCCTTAGAATTGGAAAAATTTTTAAACTGGGTCTTGAAAGTTGAGAAAGAAAATAATGTACATGAGTAGATGGATTTTGGGGATAATTAAATTTTGTTGATCAATAGATTTTTACTTAATCAACACAAACTCCCAAAAAGAATCATCCACTTATATGAAGTTGGTCTTTTATAAATTTCATATTTAGAAAAATTTATTTAGTTTGAAAAATTATCGCATAATTTATAAAGATGAGTGTAGAACTTTTATGAAGTTAAATAAACAAACTAAATAATATAAAAAGAAAAGACAATATTGAGATATTTGATTGAGAAAAAAAAGAGTGTTTCTTAAAAAATAAATAAAATGGGATTAATTTGGGTATTTGGGCGGGATCAAATGGGTTTAGCCCATATTAGTTCCGCCCATATTAGTCCCATGGCTAATATGAGACTGTTTGGTATGACCCATATTTTCCAATCCCAAATAAATCCCACCCAAGTCCCCCATCCCCCCATTTGCCATCTCTAATCTAGATTCAGGTCTTTCGCACTCCTACAAATTTTTATGGCGTTATCATAATATTCATAATATCGTTTGACGTACAAATTACATAGATTTCTTTATTTAGTGCATAACGGATATTGGTTTACATGTTGAAATTTACACTACCTTTTGCATTTACACGGTCTCGCATTTAGCTCCACTTCTTCAAAAACTAACATCTAGTCGCCGGACATGCAATAATATCTGTCGAAAGGAAGAGGATCAGAATGAGGTTAAAAACTTAATTTAGAAGTAGAATTAGACATAATTGACAAATCTCGTGTGAAAACAAAGTCTATAGTCAATGTGATAGAAGCCTTACTCCCATGCGAAAGAATGAAAAAATCCCTTTGTCCAACATGTCTTGAAAGCATAGAGAGAAGTATGAAAGGAGGCTATTTATTACTATTAGGTCTGATCCCGAAAATTTAGAGATAAGAATAATAGGGCCCTTGACAACCTAACAAAGGCAATAACATAACAAACAAATGAAACAGAGATCAAACGACCTACGTCCACGGATGAAGGGGTAGCAGATTTACTATGACAAAAGAGAGTACAAAAGAGAGGATACAAAATGTTAGGAAATAATTCCTAAACCCAAAAGCACCGAAACTGAAAACATAAAAGAGCCAAAATAGCACAAAAGGTTTAACGGCCCAAACGCCTACAAACTTGCTCTTTTCGTTTGATACATAACCAAAATCTCTCTTAACATTGGGTCATGGGTCCCACTAAAACTCTCCTGACTGGTACCTAAGTCACGTGGGCCGGTACTCTTGGCACACAGGCTAGTACCTTTGGCACACCTTAAATTCATTTAAACCTACTTTATTTATAACCACCAAGAGCAGAGATTTCTTTATAAAATATTCGATGTGGGATACAAAGCCACACTTAACAAATCTCCACCTTGGCGTGTATCCAACGTCGACAAATAGCAAATATGCTCCACCTTCTCCACAAAAGTCCCAATAGATCTCAACGAGCCACCAAATTTCTAACATACCCCAACGAGTCAGCAATAAACTGAGATGCCAAAGATTTAACAGGTCCCAACGGGTCAAAATTCACAAAAAAACTCAACAGATCCCAATGGACTAAAATTGCGAACGCAGTAATCTTGCTCCACCTTCTCCACGAAACCCCCTCTGAATTCCAGTGGGACTAATCGCTCTTTGTCACAAAACCCAACTAAACTTCAAATGGGGTCTGTTTTTTTACTCTCTGTAGTGCCACAGAATCTAGAATGTTTTGATACCAATTTGTTAGGTCTGATCCCAGAAAATTGACAGACAAGAATAATAGGATTCTTGGTAACCCAAAAAAGGTAATTACATAACAAATAAATCAAATAGAGAGATACCAAATTTATGTGATTTGGTCAAATGACCTACGTCCACTGGCGAAGTGGTAGCAGATTTACTATGACAAAAGAGAGGATACAAAATATTAAGAAATAATTCCTAAACCCAAAAGCACCCAAACTGAAAACACAAAAGAGCCAAAACAGTACAAAAGGTTTAACAGCCCAAAGGATCCACAAACTTGCTCTTTTGGTTTGATATTTAACCAAAATTTCTCTTAACATTGGGCCATGAGACCCGCTAAAACCCTTTTGGTGCTTAAGGCACGTGGACTGGTACCCTTGGCACATAGGTCGGTACTTTTGACACACCTTGAATTTACTTAAACCCACTTTATCTATAACCATCAAGAGGAGAGACTTCTTTATAAAATGTCTGATGTGGGATCCAAAAGCACACTTAACAAATCTCCACTTTAGTATGTATCCAACATCGACAAATAGCAAATACGCTCCACCTTCTCCATGAAAGTCCCAACACATCTCAACGAGCCACCAAAATCCCAACGGACCCCAACGAGTCACCAATAAATTGAGATGCCAAAGAGTCAACGGGTCCTAATGGGTCAAAACTCATAAAACACTCAACAGATCCCAATAGGTTAAAATGCGAACGCAATAATCTTGCTCCACCTTCTCCACGAAACCCCATTTGAGTTCCAACGTGACTAATAGCTCTTTGTCACAAAATCCAACTGAGATCCAATAGGGCCTTTTTCTTTACTCTGTGTAGTGCCATCGTTGTCACAGAATCCAGAACCTGAAACCTAATGTTCTGATACCAGTTTGTTAGGTCTAATCCCAGGAAATTGACAGACAAGAATAATAGTGCTCTTGGCAACCCAACAAAGGCAATAACATAACAAATAAATCAAATAGAGAGATACCAAATTTAAGTGGTTTAGTCAAACGACCTACATCCACGGATGAAGAGGTAGCAGAATTACTATGACAAAAGAGAGTACAAAAGAGAGGATACAAAATGTTAGAAAATAATTCCTAAACCCAAAAGCACTGAAACTGAAAACACAAAAGAGGCTAAATAGTACAAAAGGTTTAACAGCCAAACGCCCACAAACTTGCTCTTTTGGTTTGATGCCTAACAAAATCTCTCTTAACATTGGGTCATGGGTCCACTAAAACTCTCTTGACTGGTGCCTAAGGCACGTGGGCCGATACCCTTGGCACATAGGCCGGTACCCTTGGCACACCTTAAATTCACTTAAATCTACTTTATTTATAAACACCAAGAAGAGAGACTTTTTTTATAAAAATATTCGATGTGGGATACAAAGTCACACTTAACAATTACAACTATACAACTATATTATGAGGAAGAATAAAATCAAACGTGTACATGGGAAATGATTCTGTCATGGGTTGTCAATACAATAAACAATAGAGATTCGTCCTTTTAAACTTAAAATAAAAATAAAACTCCATATACATAAATATATATATATATGTGTGTGTGTGTGTATATGTGTGTGTATGGTGTGTGTGTATATATATATATAGACACACACATATGTATGTATGTAAAAACAAGTTGAAGATTCCATAAATATGGCCATGCATGCGCGTTTGATAATTCAAGACAGCCATGGCCCATGAGGGTTCATAACCTTCTCGGCCAGTCAACAAATCAGCAAAATCGTCTTTATTGAGTTCACATGCTAGTCTAAAACGGCAGGCCAAATTTCTTTTGATGAAAACCGTTAATTTTGTTGATTTTTCTTTTTGGTTTTACTTTTCCACGAACAAGTTAATTGCAAATTGTCGACCAGATTTTAGTTGTATTACACTTCACAGGCTAAGTATACTCTGCATGTTAAAATTTGTTCTGGGGAAAGTTACGAAATGACTACTTTGGTAGTTGGTACGCATCAATGCACACAAAAAAATTGTCATGATTTTGGGTGTCAAAATTGAGCTGTTAAACCAAAAATCCAAGAAGAAATTGCCCGTTGGCTTTGCCACTAGTGATGAAAACTGGAAACTGTTTTGACTGCTTTACAACATCTCTCAGCTGGGGAGAAATTTTATGTAAATTTTATCAATTTTACATGAGAAAAACCTAAAGATAGATGTTACCGACATTTGATTTTGATCGGTGGTGAAACATGATGCTCCCCTAATGCAATAACAAGGAAACAATAAAAATAGAGATAATTTAACCACTAGGTTCAACGAACAATCAAGTGAAGGCTCTTAGAGTCTACTTCACTGTCAAGTTTAAAATTCAAATCTTATATCTAGTAATTGGGAGTAGAAAGGATATGGGATTGGGAGAGTTAGAAAAAATTAGAGATAATTTAATTCTCTCTTTTCTCTTTCTGGTAATATAGAGACAATTTATTGAGGCTAAGGTGAAAGGCTATAATATGGAGTTTTCCACAAATTATCACTTTAAATCATAGATGACAAGACTGACCTCAAGGTTGGCAGTTGGTATATTGCATTGAAGAGAAAGCATGTTTCTGGAAAATGGACGAATCAGCGGTTTGCATTAAATGTTAGCATGCCTGAGTCCAATTTTGACATTTACACGTTCTCAATTAATGTCTAAGTTTTGAATTTGATGCGAGTCCCAGAAAAAATTGATCTAATCTGCTGATGAGTAGTGGAAAATTCTCAAACAATATGTTGTCAATTCAATGATCAGTTTTCTAGAATCAAGATTATAAAGTATAAATAAAGTGAATATTTTTGAAAGAATGCGTGTTTTGAATAAACAGGTACTTTTAGACCAGGAAATGGTAATTAGTAAATATAAGATTAGGAATATTAGAGAGTAGTTGAAAATAATACACCAAGATCCTAGTTTATGGTAGTTATGGACTTGTTCTCAACTGCTTATGACAAGTTACATCCAAATTTTGTTTGAATGAAAAAAAAAAGAAAAGAAAAGCTGACTTTTGTGAATCTTTAAGAAAAAAAATGAGCATATGTTTTTAATTCTTATAATAAATTATAAATCTTTTTCGAATGCCACGCAGGCTTAATTTTCCAAAACCCTTTCTTTCCAATTTCAAAATGAAGGAAAACCAATTTTAGCTTATTATGAATTGTCGAAAACAAGTCTATAAAACCTAACCACATAATATGGTACTCAAATTTCTAATTCCCATTTTCAAAAGCAAAACTGTGTTACGATTTGTCCAGCGTTACATTCCATCTCAACATTCATTCAGGCCACATCATGTTTAGTCTGAAGATTTCTTCTTCATTCAAAGCAACAACTCCTATACCACAGACCTTTCTACGGTCGCCATGCAAAAGGAAAAAATATACACAAAAGAAAGAGAAGTGCACAGTTTCCCTAAATCAAGAAAAAAAAAAAACTAAAGTTAATACTATAATTCAGAGAAATGATATTGCCCTCCTCTCTCTGTGATATCCAAGTAAGTTCAACAAAATTGTCATATTTTCATTTGTGATTCGTTCTCCATTTAATTTGCCAAAAACATTAAGAACTTGTTAAAAAAAGAAAAGAAAAAAAAAAGAAAGGAAAAGAAGAAAAAGAAAGGAAAGAGAAAAGTCTTGCAAAAGGTCATGGAAGCATTTAAAAGGTCAAAAATAAAAAATTCAGCAATACTGTTGAGAAACTTTATTTGGAAACAATAAAAGCTATCAGAAAATCAAGAAGGGAAAAAAGTCAGAAATTTATAACATCGATCGGAAATTCTATTTAGAAACAGGAGAAGAAGCTTGAAAACTTGATCAATGAAAGAACACCAACGTAGTACAAATAACTCTGTTCGAATAAATACTTAAATCTTCCAAATTTTAATTGGAGATAATAATCTTACATGTTTAGTGCTGCACATAATTTACAGACTGTACAACAAATTGAAGCCAGAAAGTGAAAACACTGCTCTGTTCCCTCAAATATGAACAGAAAATCTACACGATGTTCTGCTGACTCCCATCAAAAAGTAAACACAAAAATAAAGGACAATATGAATGCCCTTAAGGAGGCAAACCTTAAGATTATGTACACCAATTAAAACACTAGCAGCATTTAACGAATATGGAAGCTCTCTAGGTTGAATCTTTTTCATGGATTGGCTTTAAAGGATACATGTAATGTATCTCACCATCCAGAGGTGTTTCTTGAGTTCTGACTTCTGAGCGTGACAAGTGACAACCATTCAGTACAGCTTCAGAGGCTAGGCAAGAAGGTTCATGGCAAAAATGTCAAAAAATTTAGTGTCATAATTTGTCTGGATTGATTTCAAATAACTCAGCATTTGAAGTAGAAGATGAACCCAAATCGGTTTGCATTGTTGTTGAGTTCTGAGTCTGGCTTTCAGTGAGACTCTGATTTTGCTTTTCTTGGTGAAAATCTCTCATGGCTTTGAACCTCAGATCTTCAGTATACGTACTTGCTTCTGGGATTATATCTGGAATAGCCATCTGCTCTTCAAGCATGCTCACCACCTCTGACATTGTAGGTCTGAGTGAAGGAGACGCATTTGTACACAATAGAGCAACTTTCACCAATCTATTGACTTCTTCTTTGTTTACTTGTGAATCTAACCTCCTATCTAGAAGCTCCTCAAAATTTTTACTCTGTTGCAGGTGACAGGCCTGCAACAGAAAGTTCAAAAGTTCACTGACCAACCAAGTTGTGGAGAACTGAAAACCTTAGTATCAAAACATAAGAGCAGGAGTTTACATCATAAACAGAAATAGGAAGTAATCATACCCAATCAAGTAGACATATGAAATTGTTACTTGGCATGTAACTGTTGTTGTTCTTGCCACTAACAATTTCCAATGCCACTACTCCATAGCTATAAACATCTGCCTTGTATGTCAAGTAACCCCATAAAGCATATTCAGGTGCCATATATCCTCTGCAAGAAAGATAGCCAGAGTAGCAACACAATTTTCAACTTTCAGCTTTTGAAAAGGTTAACAAACCAGCTGACTCATTCATGAGTCAAGGTAAACAAGTAAAAGAATTTCAAGGATGCCTACAACTATAAGGTCAACTCACATTGTTCCAGCAATTCTTGTGCTGATATGAGTCCTCTCATCTTCATTGAGCCTAGCCAAACCAAAGTCTGATATCTTAGGGTTCAGGTCTCTATCAAGCAACACATTGGTCGCTTTGATATCTCTATGAACAATTTTTAGTCTTGATTCTTCATGGAGAAAAGATAAACCTCTAGCAATCCCCACAGCAATCTTAAGCCTTGTGGGCCAATCCAGTAACATTTGACTGCCCTCAGATTCTTAATACAAAAATTAATCAGATAATGAAATCCACATGAAAAAGTCCATTCAAAAGCCAATTCCAAAGATTACAGAGCAGAAACAAAGACTAACCAAACAAAGCACGGGCAAGACTGTTGTTTTCCATGTACTCATAAACCAGCATTAACTGATCTCCTTCAATGCAACAACCATGAAGTTTAACAAGATTTGGATGCTGCAAACAAGAGATCATGCCAATCTCATTCAAGAATTCTCGGTTTCCTTGTCTTGATTTAGATGATAGTTGCTTGACAGCGATTACAGTTCCATCAGGTAATAAACCCTGCACAAGGTCATCTTTTCAATGTCCATAGAGAAGCAACAGTAATAAAGGATAATTAGTTTCTCCCACAGATGATTACCTTGTAAACTGGACCAAAACCACCTTCTCCAATCTTATTCATTGCATTGAAGTCCTTAGTAGCAGCTTTAAGTTGTTTGAGAGTAAAGCAAACCATTTGCAGCTCTAGTCCATCAAAATCTGTTAAAAGAACAATATTTTGCTTTAACCTTCACTTGCAAGTCATTGATTTGGGAAACAGAGAGCAAAATAATATAGTATGGGAAGAATAATACGGTGTGCTTACAAATAAAAATAAAAATAAAAACAATGACAATAGTAATAACGATGATGATGAGGACAAGGATGATGATGATGATGATATAGTGTAGGAAGAATACAAAAACCCCTCTTATGTACTTTCTCACTATGTCTGCCGTTGATTACAATAATTTAATACATTGGCTTAAGGAGATATAGATCTTGTTCATGCATCAAAGGATCGGGTAGGATTTTCGAACAGAAGTTTAAGGATACCATATTCACAGAAGATGGCTATGAGCAAGCTGCTACAATTGCAAGTAAACAGCTACCTAATTTTCAATAGATGCCAGAAAGAAGACATTTATATGTATCAAAGTACCATTAGAAACAAAATAAGCAGTGATTTCAATTCATTAATCCTTTAGATGCCTAGCTTCAGCAATCTAAGCATGACTATATGTGACTGTTGCATTATAGTCTTCTTTTACTATGGTCATAAGCTTGCAATAGTGGCAGGGATGAATGTATTACTTGGAACAATTGGCAAGTCAAATGAGCAACAAAATTATTTTATACAAAATATAGACAAAGTGATTACCATTTTCCTTACTCTTCCATCCTCGCAGATAACCTTTCCACCAAAGTATACCAAGTATTGAGACAATGACAAAGAATGCTACCACTACTCCAACAATAACATAAACAGTTACATTCTTCTTGCTCCCATCTGAGCAAGATTTATTATCTGCACAGCAGGAAAAAAAAAAGTTCAACTAATAATGCTGGTGAAGAAAAGGAAAAGAAAAGATACAAAACAAACAATTATTTTGTCAAACTCCAAAGATTTGGAATATCAAGCATATTACTGAGGTCTATCTCGCACATTGGCACTGCAGAATATAGTAACACAATGATAACTAGCAGCAACAATTGTCCAAGCATTCACTTCTGGATTCATTAAATTTTTGAAAAGCTAGAGATCTTGGTGCTTTTATTTCTGCTGTCCAAGTTCAAGCAGATGGTAGCCACAACCAGCGTGTTGAATTTTGGAAGTGGGACGTCTCCCAACTTAGAATGTCATTACTAGTCTGGTGAGAAGCAAAAGATGCTTACTAGTCTGGTGAGAAGCAAAAGATGCTTTTGTGCTGTATATCAATTTGCATCCCAAAAGAAGCTATGTTGCAGTTTATACCTGAGACGGATTGAACAGGGGGAGATGGCAATTTTGAAGTAGGCTGTGCCTGTTTTGATCAATAGGGACACCACAAAAATCATTTTACCTCTATCTTCTAGTTAGCAACAGAGGACTACCCCCTTACACCATTCCCTTGTTGATAACACCAATCTTGCTTTAGAATTAAATTTGCTTCTTAAAGCTCTATTGTAGGCTATCAGACATTATTGGTGTTTATGATTGCTTAACAACATAATTCTGAATCGTTACAAAAATAAGTATGTACTTTTAGAAGCTAGAAAAGCTTATAGAGATTATGCTATAAGACAACTAAGGTATAATGGACCACTATCAATTTGTTTATTAGTCAATCTTCTGATAGGTAACAGATTACTGAAGGTTTTCAAATTTGGGTTTCACTTTGAAAGGTCTAGCATTCCCTGTGACACATAAATCAAAATGAGGTATTAACAAAAAAGCAAAGCTTGATGACATGAAGTTAAAATCCACTACTAAACTGCATGAATGCATATAACTGAAAAAAGAAAATCTTCTCAGTACTTCCAGAAAGAAAATTAAATCCTCTACAAAACTGTAGACAGAAACATGTGATTTAGTGATGTTAAGTCAATTTAAATTACTGAATAGAGCATATCTGACAAAGTCATGGATCAAAGTATTAAAATCCATCTCTATCTTTTGCAGGAACATGTGCAATAATGCAAAAATTCCACTTCAAATACTTACTAGGATTCACCGAAATAGCTGATATAAGGGGACCATAAACACCTCTGTTTGGTATCCTTGTGGTTCCTTTGCCAGCCCAATAAAATCGGATTTCCAGAATATTATTAGTCACAGTGGCATTAAATTGCTTAATCAGAGGCTTTTGAGCTCCGAGCCTCATCTTCAATATTAAAATGCTTTTGCACTAACTTATCCTGAGATGAAAAGAGGAATTTAGGATACTTCATAGATACCTACAGACATGCATTCTAATGTGGAAATTACCTGTATGTAAATATCAAAGAGTCTCCTTCCAAGACTGCTATACGTATTGTCGTTGGTAAAGAGTATTTCAGCAAAGTGCAGACGGACAGTGTAAACCCCATTCTCCAAGCAATAATGGAAATAGGTAAGTGAAAGAGGAGAAAGGCGGGCTGTACTGTACAACTCAGATAGGTTTGTTGACTGGACAGTTGCAATAAATCTTGTGTTTTGATAGTTATTATCATCCATAAAGTCCCCAGTGCTACTAAATCCCCAATAATTACTGGTACTCGGAAAATACCGAGCAGAACCACCATCAACACCAGCATCTCCTTCGTATAAAACTTTCCTCTTACCTTCATTTGCATTAAAATCATTTCCTCCACAATTAACATGTAACGAACACCTGTCTGCATGATTAAACGGAAAATATCAGTAAGACACATTCTAAAATTATAAGCAATAAACCATTGCTACACACATGCAGAGCGAGCGAACACTACAAATACACAGTAGTAGATGCACATTTAACTCATGATTCCCAACAAGATTGGCAGAGAAAACATAAAGGCTCAGGCACCTGCCTGTCAAAGGACCCATACCATGCAGCTATGCCACTCTTACACTTGACCTTTCTCCCCTTCATGGCAAAGGTGTGCTTTTAATTTCAATTGACTAATTTCAGATTCTCATTTAAAAAGTCTTAACTCTACCAACTGACTCATAATCTGAGTTTACACAACAGTAGTTGTTCTAAAATTCATCTCATCATAGAAAGCATCAATTTTCAACCAAATCAATTGACAGGTCATGTTTGTCCCCGTTCCTGCATAAAATTTTCTAGGCATTATAGATTGCAGAACAATGACAGAATTCTTGTATGCAAAAACCTTTTGGACACTTTCCAACAAATATAGCCTTTAGGGCAAAAACTCAAAATCGACTACGCACCTATTATGTTTTCATCATCAAATTATTCTTGCCAAGACTGGAGTTATTTACAGTTTCAGTCATCTATGCCAATTTGATCATATCACCAAGAAAAAGTATTGCAGATATTCCAATCTTGCTTTCTTTTACCACAAACTTTTACAATATTGCACATGATAGCTTTCAAATTCATTTGAAAAACTTTAGAAGACTACCCTCCTGCTAATAAATTATTCAAGAGAGAAGATTTAGGCAGCTCATTTGGATTGGAAAAAGTGCACTTACTAAGAGTCATATATATTCGAGAGTAACTACGCATCAAATTGTTTAATTTATAGTAAACAGTAATTAACACCTTCATAAACACAAACATGAGATAGATCATTCAAAGGGCAACTAGACTAATTTAACTAAAAATTATCGACAGAAAGGAAATTTCTGAATATCAGAGCAGAACAGGAAACTTCCGCTCTATTTGCGCAGGCCTTAATTGATTATAAGAAATCAATTTAACTATCTCTCTGCTTTGCTTCTCTATAGTAATTTTCAAAACAAAAACAGAGTTTCATGCATCACAGCTGAGACAAAAATGACAATCACATGAAGATCTTCTGTTGAACATGCTATGCAACTAATCACATTGATTCCCCATTGATCGTGCAATAGTTTTTCTCTAACTATCAGGGAATTTTGTTCTCTGGTGAATTAATAAAAAGCCCAACTGCAACTCAATTGAATCAACGGCTACAGTTGGATTTATTCATAATTTTCATATGCATAACTTTGGTAGGATGGTCCCTAATTCAGAGAATGGGTTTCACTGTCCACTACTTTACCAGTTCCAAAGGATCAAACACATTTATCATCAAAAAGGAAAGGGAGAAAAAGGTGGAGAATCTACTCACATGTAGGACACGCGATGTCTCTTGCACATGGGAGAACGTTCCTTCTATGGCAGATTTAAACATAAGAGATTTTACCATTAGATGTGCCAAAAGTTATATATTAAATTAAGCATAATGGACATTACCACTATTCATGAGTTTGAAATTTCTGTGATTCTATGATTCTTATAGGTCTGAAAGAAATAATAGTTGTACCCAAAATAGCAAAGCTACTTACAAGGTGTTTATTGTTGAAGAACTCCTGAATAAATTAATGTATAAATTCCTATAAGAAAGAAAGAAATTACAAAAGTCATCAGCACCAGAAAGTTTTTGATCTGACTAAATAAATTAAGAGGAAAAGGTGAAAATTTCCGGTACATGTTAGGTTGACAAGAAGGTTGCTCCGGATCTTGCCAAGTAAAATTGTTGTATGAAAGATCACTGCACCAAAGAACTGACGTCAATATCATCTCAATCATTTAGCTACCAAATAAAGAACTGATTTGCTGTAAATGATAAAAATGGCACAAATAAATCCACAAAGTTCAACACCACTCACAGGGTGAGCAGTAAAACAACCTTGTCATACTAAAATTAGATTCCCAAGTCATACATAAGATCAAAAATCACTGTATAAATGAGTGCAGTTGCAAATGTTAAACATACAGACTGATTCCCTCCTTCAAGATTGAGTCAGGTACATTTCCACTTAACATATTGCCTGTTAAAAATCTGTTCAAACAATTATACGCTATTAGATAAAGAAGCATCTTGTATAGATTTTTAAAGTATTGTTAGCTACTTACACAAATTTCAAAGAACTTCTTGAGCCGATATTGTTTGGAATTTCCCCAATCAAATTGTTGAAACTGACATCCCTGGTGAAATTATAAAGAAAAGCATTAGTAAATTATAGGTGCCCATCTTTCTGTAGATTTCATGCAAACAGAGTAACAAGATGGTCAGTTTGTACACTATGCCATTCTACTTTGCCTGTCTCAAGAGAAACAGAAGATTATGCATGCATCATAGTGAAGATTGACATAAGAGAGAAAAACTAAAACCCATCTAAAACACACAGAAATCAAAAGAATCAGAGATTGTTATGATGGTATATCCCAGTTGCAGTCTTTCATCTAAACAAAAGATTTGCTGCCTATGCAGCAGCCATCTTCAACTTTGGTCACATGCTCAGAACAATAAAAGACCTTTAAACAATTTATTTGTCCCAATAAACCCTTAAACCACCTCATCCCTAAAAACATTAGTAGCAATTATTGACATCCTGCCTATAGAGTATAACCTACATGCCCTTGGTCAAGTGGCACAATTAAACATGATTGATGCCACTACCACTGGAAAAAGTCCAAGGTTAGATCTTACTACAATGCAAGTTATTCATCTAAATAATGTTAGTCTATTTCCTACTATTTATCCATTTCTACTTCATATTCTGAAACTGTGGCCAAAAGAAAAAAGAAAACAGATTCCACATTAATAAGAACTGGCTGTCCTTCAGATAAAATTTATCACATTCCTCAACGAAGGCCCAATCAAGCTCCAATCATTGTTGCAGCATGACCAAATCACATCATTTAAGTTTTTCAAGACATGAGAGTACACAATTGATTGTCTGTGGACCAAGATATAATGCCCAATAAAGAGGAGAACGATTATTTGATGCACAAATTGCTTCTGTTCCAACAGACAGCCCAATACCTTTCTCTTCTAATTCACAGATAATCACTTCGAATGTTGCAATAAAATGTTATTAAGAGATTGAACTAAAAGTCAACACTGGTCATTGGGCAACAGCAAGAAGAATTTGATTAGAACCAAGAATACATCACTTACAACATCTCCAAGTTTCTCATTCCCCAGATGTAGGCAGGAATTTCTCCAGATATATTACAGTTTCTGAATATCCTGATAAGAAGAATTACTTGAATTATAGAATCTCAGAGAATCAGAGCTATCTTAGGAACAGTAGCTTATGATTCAATTATTCCACATACAGTCTTACTATGCCTGTAAGATTACTGACTAGTGGAAATCCTTGAGCTGGCCCAGCAATGTCACTAATCCTCCTGCATAAACAAAAGAGAATAATGGAATTTTCAACATAACACACTACAACAGAAGGAGAAATATATCGAATATAATGAAAAAAAAAAAGAAAAAGAAAAAGCAATCCATGTATAATGATGTTGACGTTGTATACTCACAACTCAGTTAGCTTATTCAGGAGTGATATATTTGCCAGAATAGGCCCTTGAAGACCAGTTGCATGCATCTCTCTGCATATGAGCAAAAAGATAAAAGTCAACAAGCAAAACTTGGTTTCAGACTATGAATGCATTTCACTCTGGATAGTGAAAGAATCATACAATCTTGTAAGTTGCTGCCAGTTCTGCAGAAATTCAGGAATTGGTCCAGTGAAGTTGTTGTCATTTATCCTACTGCATTGTAAAAGGAAGTGTTGCTTAGCATACATTCCCTAGTAAACGTATTTAAATTGTAAAAGAGAAGACACCACAGGGGCTCACAAATCCGTCAGATTCACTAATCCGGAGAAAGATGTTGGCAGCTTCCCAATAAATCCATTGGAAGACAAAAATCTGTCATTTCAGCAAAATGATTCAGATTATTAGTGGGGAATCCATGTATTACTCAAAAAATCTCATTGAAGAAGAACACTAAGTTCGAGAATGAGAAGAGATGTCTTACAGAGTTTGCAAGCTTGTCAATTTCCCAAGCTCAGAAGGGACAATTCCAGTAAAATTGTTTGCCTCTAGGTTCCTGGTTAAGACATCCAAGAACTCATTACATTCAGCTAAGTGAAAATGGACGTAATCTCAGAAGATACATGGGGAAAACAAAAACCCAAAAAAGAAGTAGTTCACCAGATTCATGGATGGCAAAGAATTCTTCTTCCCAACTGGTAAGTAAACAGATAAAAGATTAACTGAAAACTGGTCCTCCAAAATTTCCCCACTGAGATTTATGCATCAACCCCCCACCCCCCCAAAAAAAAATAAAAAACCTTTGCATCTGTATTAGTCTATCCTATATAGTAATAGATTGCCATGTTTGCTGCATTTAATCGGTCCATTTGACAAGATAATATCTTAGCATATAAAGAGCCGTGATACATCTGAGAAGTGGTACTTTCCATATCTAAAACTAAGTTACAAGATACTCTTAGGCAAGGTCCAGCCATTAAGTTTACTTTTTGCCAAGATTAATGAACACAAAGTCTACAAGTAAATCACTAAACAAAAATCAATAAATCACAACTGAAGACATACAGATCTGTAAGAGTGGCAATGTTCCCCAGCTCTTTTGGAATTTCCCCCGATAACCGGTTTGCAAGTAATGAGCTGGATCAAAACTATAGAGTTATATCCAAAAAAAGTCGCAAGATCCAGTCAGGGGGAGAGAGGCAGAGAGGGGGAGGGAGGGAGGGGGAGAGAGAAAGAGAGAGAGGATTACATGAAACTCAACTGTGTCGAAGACCACTCAGATGGTATTTTACCATGAAGATAATTGTAAGCAAAGTCACTGAAAATACACAATCATTCATTAATTCATACAGTGGACAGATGTGCTTGTAAGAAAGATATAACAAAATAGTGACATTATACTAGAGTTTCAGAAAGATCTTACACTTCCCTGATGTAAGGAAGATCAACAAGCTCAGCTGGCAGAACTCCAGGAAAATTGTAACCTTTTAGGACACTGCATTATTGAGAAACTATTAGCACCAAACTGGAACACAAGTATCTAGTATGGACCCATGCTGTTAATACTTTCTCTTCTGCTGCTATGAAAAGCTACAATTTTGAATGTTCATTACAAATCTGACTGAGGCAGAGCGAAACTCAACCACAGTGAAGAGGAAGTTATATCCCAAAACAAAACTTCAGAATATCCTTGTGATTTATACTGATTGCAAACTAAAAGCTTTTAAGGTTCTGTCAAAGTGAGCTTTTGCTCACAAGCCAAGCTGCTGCAAGCCAATACCCATCACAAGACACTACTGATTAAACATCCAAAATTCCCATTCCCCCCAGAGAAGGTTTAAATTAAGGGTGTGTCTAAGCATGCTCTGAGATTAAGGCTTCCAGAATAAAAAATAACAATCTTCTTTAAGTATGAAAGAGAAGTTAGGTTATGAAGCAATGAAAATACATAAACTGGACAACATTGTTTAAAGACATGGATAAAGCTTACAGCCTTGTGACGTGGCAGATACTGTTGTTACCAGAGTTGCATTCACATTCAACATCATTCTCGGATCCCCTTGGTGCCTCTGGTGTCATTCCAACCATTTCAATGCTGCAAGAATTGGCATTGAACTTCCAATATGTAGCACCCATTGTTGTAACAATTCTCTGGAGAGCATCCTCTGCAAAAAAATTGGTCACAGTATGTCTCAACTAATAAATTGACCTTGTTGTACACAAACAAATTAAAGCAACTTTTAGCAGATCTAACTAGATAATAAGTGCAATTAAATTTATATAAGCAGCTAATAAGTAGATAACCAATGTTGTGACTCAGGAGAGCTTAAAGATTTGTCTGTAGAAAATCTATCTTTGAAGTGATAACTGATCTTTTCAACAATTGCATTCTTTAGAGCTCCAAGCTCAACAAAAGAAGAAGAAAGATTTCAAATAATACCCTAAAAGAAGAGTTTTTAACATCAAATGACCATCTATCCACCATCCTGTCTTCAAAACACCACTTCCCATGCTGGTTGACTTCACACATTTTTGTTTGCTTAGATGCATACCTTGAACCTTATTTCCAAACATGTGTAATGAGCTGTATTTAGATAGCTAACTTATAAAGCCCGATCAAACAACTACATAAATATATGCATGCGTAATTAATACACAAAACCAACTTGATAACAATTTTTTGAAGAGGAGATAATTGAATAGGTTTTGAACAATTTCATTATGATACCTGGAAAAGCAAAAGTTATGAAATTTGGATGCAATTGAAGGCAAAAGATATTTTATCTGCCTGTATTGGATGTACAAGATTGTTCACAGTACAGATATATATGTAGTGAAATTTACACGTAGTAAACTTCCAGCTGAGGATTACTATGCAACTTGCACTGGTGCAAGCTCTCACTTCACAAAATGAAATTCTCAATCATTTAGTGCTTCTGTAAGATTCCTTTTTTTTTTTTTTGGCACTTCTGTAAGATTCTAATCCGGAAGGAAGAAAAAACTGAGAAAAAAAATAAAATCTCCCTATGACATTCAAGTGTAGCCAGTTGCATACTAAAGTTTCCCATGAACGCTACTACTGGGTTCATCCTCTTTAGGTTGTATCTGAGTCCTCCAAATCTTACTTCCTATATTCCATCTCTACAAAATTCATAATTGAGGCTTTTAGACACCCGAGCTAGTTTTCTTCTATTGCCACCTTTCAGGCATATCTAAGTGCATCATGCCATTAAGTGGAAGTATAGAAACATGTTCCAGAAATTGAACATACACCTGAAATATAACCTTTCATTTCTGATCTTTGAAAAGAGCACTTTTATGTGGTATGCATATTGACATCATAACATTCAAATACACTTCCTGGCAAAACAATTACACATTAGCCCAGTCAATGAAGAAAGGACCCAAGTAATGATATTCTGCATTTTAGCATCTAGAAGTTGGAGTTATGTCATTTTGAATATCGAAGTATGTTGAAGTTGATTTCAAGTATTCCTTGCCTGCCACCTAATAACATGGGTTCATAGACTACTTTATAAGAAATTTGCCACCTGCAAGAGATGGAAATTTATCTTTACAAATTAGCCAAAGGTATGGTATACAAAAATCATCACAGCAGCCCAACAAATAAAAAAGGATTTGAACAGGATTATCAAATGAACCAAAGGCCTGGCTAAGGTTACTAAATTATGAAATTTTCCAAAAAAGGGGAACCAAATCAGCAATGTACCGAGCTGCCTATCACAGTATGTGCAACAATAGGAAGCCTCACCTAAAATATAGAACAATTCTTTGGATTACTCAGTAAAATGGAGGAAAAAAGTTATTCCTTTCCTGAATTATCATATATAAACTCTTCAATTATGAGGAAGCAGATAAATAATCTTTCTCAATGCTATGACTTTTTTGCAACCACCGAAACAAACAATAGATAAAGCAAAGTACATAGTCCCAAATTTGGGACATCACAACTGTCAAATGATTGATGATCCGCATCAAAGATGGTACAAACCCGTTACAAATCTATTAGGGGTCTCTGGCAATACAGGGCCAAAGTACCTACGATTATAAATTTCCACATTTCCTCCCATCTGAAAAATGCCATATCTATGCTGTGATTTACACATAGTCTCTGTCTTCCCTCACATATTTCCGTCCTTCAATGTATATTCAAAAAAAAAAAAAAAAAATGCAAACAGAGATGCACGATATATGGTGGTCCAAGCGTCACTCTGCATAGCAGCACAAAGTTCAGAAGAAACGTGCCATACATTTAACCACTAGAATCCAAATTTCCAAGAAAATACTCAATCCTGCCTCTACTTTTCTCTTTTATCTTAAATCTTTTCATTCATCTTCAGGAATGCAGACTTATCATATTGTATTAAGTAACATATCAAAAACAAAACTTCAGAGATGCAGAGGGAAAAAACATATATCCTAAAAGATATATATATTTTTAAAAACTATTAAAAAAATAAAACTGAAGTTAAGCAATTACCTTCTTCTTGGGGGACTTTGGATTGAGAAAAGCCAACAACATGAAAAGGCTGAAAGTAAGAAGAGTCCAGGAAGTACCATCCATTCTCGAAACCATCTTCAAACTACAAAACTAAGTTCATAATACACTAATATTACATGGATTAAGTCACAAAGATATCTTGAGTGGGGATTAGTTTGAAAAACTTTCCGAATGATGCGCAAATGTTAGTTCTGGTGGGATCCCATTTACTCCCAAGAGGGTGTGGGGAGTATGGAAGTCTAAAAATGTGGATGAATTAGTGAGTTGGTAGCCATTAAAAAAGTCACCAGAGAGAGACAGATGACATGATATGAAAATGGGAGGAAAGAGGAATGTGGGATTCTCATATTGCTACAAGGAGCTAATTCTGAAAACTGAAAAGCAGTTAAAAACTGGGATTTGGAGATTCGCATTGGTCAACAAAAAGTTGTTCATGCTCTTTAACAGTTTTTGACTAGTATGCTAAAGGATAATCATTATTTTCTCTTTTCTTTTACTTTTTTTTTTGTTATATTTAACGTCCATATGCACACACACACATATATAGTGTTACTTGTTAATAGATCCATAAACTCTACACCCATACCACCAACAAATCACTTATCTAAACTTTCTTCATTAATTCATATATTTAAATTTAGACTAAATTTTTTTAAATAAAACCATGATTCTTGGTCATACGCATCACTCGCAAAACATATTTTTGCTAGAATATAGAAAAGTATATGATGAATCAATAATTATGTGAAAAATAAGAACATAAATACTTGTATGAAAATTATACCTTGAGTTAAGCAAGTAACATTTCTTTAAGGTGTAGAAACCAATAAGAAAAGGGAGAAAATAGAGTCATACTAAAAATGCAACAAGAAGGAACCCCAGAAAAAAAAGGGAAAGCAATGGAAGGGCAAGTTGTTGATACTCATAATTGAAGGGCATAGAAGACTTTATGTTTGTATTATTAAATGGGAAAAAATGTATAGTTCTAAATTTTTAATTGCCCATCAGTTGTGGGGGCTGGGTGCATGCTATCCTAGTTGCAGGACTTTCAATATAATTCAGCCTATATGTTTTGGGGAAGTTTGTTTTCTCTTCACCCAAGTTTGTCAATCCAATGTGCTAGAGCGTGCCCGAAAATAATAATCAAGAGTAATATATTTTTGTCAATCCACCCAATCTCTTGCTCTAAACCAAATTAGAAAAGTAAAATCTAATTTCATGTGTATAATTTGCATATTTCATTCTTATAAGAATGGCATCTTTAAACCTTGGAGACAATTGTGTACTTACATATACAGTGATATACTACTCTTTCTAAGCACAACAACGTCTAGCAATATTGCAGCCTAAAGAAACCTTAAACAAAAAAAATTGTCAGAACTTTATCTTTCTGATATTTAACTTTTGAAAATGAAATAGAAAATATATCAGTGTATTCTTTAAAATTAAATACTAAAAAAAACTCTTATTCTTAAAAAATCGGGATTCAATTGTAACAATTTTTAACAGAATTACGAAACTAAAGGACAATTTATACTTAAGTTGGACAATAGGTAGAAAATTGGTTCTTTGCCACCAATACAAAAGTGCCTCGCGTCTTTGAATCTTGGGTTAGATGCCCAAATTCAAAAACTAAACAAATAAAAGGGGTTTGACACGATTCGAATAGGATTAATCGCAAACTGTAAAACGGATACGAACACCTATGGTTTATACCCAAAAAAAAAAAAAGAAAGCTAAACAAATAAAGGCAACTTAATTACTCTGGTCTACATCCGCAAAAAAACATACTTAGACAGCCTAATTCGACACTACTACTGTTGCTTTATTTTATGTCAACAAAATCGATGTGTTATTCTATCAACCTCTAACTACAAAACACGATAACAGGCATGACAACAAAGAAAATTCTAAGTCTTCCCAAGCGTTAGAAATGAACTTAAGTATTTAAAAAAAATAAATAAACAACTACCATAATTATTGAAAAAGCAATAAATTTCGCCTAATTCGACTTTGCAATATTATCTGTAAAGTATTCCACACCCCATATTGGCCTTTCATTATCACTGAGACTGGTCTAAAATAATTTCGTTGGCTGACTAGAAAAGATAATTGAAGGTAAAATATTGCGTAGGACATTTGATCAATCATATGCTGTACCTTTACCCCATTGAAATTTTAAGCAATAAATATGATTCGAATTATGTCTAATTTAAAGACAAAATGGTACTGCAGTGGGGTAAGGGTTATGTCTAGGCTGCTCAAGTTGTAGACACACAATATATGAGACCTACGTAAGCCTAGTTGCTAGCAGGAGCTATGTTACAAAACAGATCGTAGGATTTTTTTGGTGCATTACATCAAATATGAAATATCTAGTGGGAAAAGGATTAGGTGATGTAATGGCAGTGATGGACACCGATGACATGAAAAGGGCTAATTTATCACTTGAATTAATCATGTTTTTGGCGAATATTAATTCGCCAAGAAGATATACAAGGCATCTAATTGTTGGTTATTAATCTTTTACTTTGACAGGAGGTTGTACTAGTTTGCTAGTTGTTGCAAAAATACTCAATAAGACATGTCAAGAGGACACAAATCATACAAATTTTTTTGGACATAAGTATCGAAAGTAAGGAAAGAAGTTTTTCTTGACACTAAAACAATCATCGTTGACCAACTAATAAGGCTGGCCAAAACTCTATATGCAATTGAAAAAGAAGTATCCTATTCCACCTAGAGCTAAACGAGTTTCCAGTTGTTAATGTTACTCTTTCAATTCATCGTAACAAGTTCATCCTGATTGTGTGGTTTCCATTCTATAGATTGCTTTTTAGATTTAGATTAAGAGTTTAATACTTATGACTTTTCCTTGGGGAATGGAACATCATCTCAATTAAGAAAACTAAGAGGTTGTTTTGAATACAAATTTTTAAGAGTTTTTGGGGAAAAATTAATCTAGTTTTTTCTTAAAATGTAATATATGTAAAATAAAAAAATAATTGAAAAATGTATAAAAGGAATATTCACTGAAAAACATTAAATTTTTTCTCAGAAGGTATTTGAATTGTTATCTTTTGTAAAAAAAAAATTGAAATATTTCCTAGACACATTTGCTATATCTTTTTTTTTTCTTACATAAATCACATCATTATAATATAATTTTCTTTAAAAAACTTCAAAATTACAACCCAACCGAGACCAAATTTGAAAAAGAAAAAAAATTTGAGAACCTAATTAAGCTTCGACAAAGTCAAGAAGTTGGCGCACTTGCTATTCAGCAAAATGAAAAACGAGTTTTAAGTTAAGAAGCTAAGATTAAAATGACTTGCTCATTTGACCGTCTCGTTATCACGTGACTTGTGACCAATTTTCTGTCAAACCACTAGCCCGCCCATAGATCTTGCTTTGAGCTTTCACCGACTTAGATCTCAATTACGGGGACAGAATTGCATGGACCAAGGTTTGAAGCCCCTTCAACCAAACAATAGCAATAAAATAATGAAGCTAGTGACGAGAGTAGAAAGCGTAACAAAAGTGGCGTCACATGACCCACAATTTCGATTCTCGAGTCTTTTCTTTCTTCCTTTTTTTTCCCCTTCTCCCTCATAAAGTTTATGGTCTCCAGTTGGATAATTTTAAAAAAAAGTAAAAGGATAAAGTGAATATTAAGATTTAAGAATGAGTCTAGTGCAAATTTATGGCAGTAATTTAGTAGAATGAAAGTTTTTATTTGGAATAGTTTTAGAAATCTCCTTTAAGATTTTCCACAGAGATTTGTGAAATTATACTAACCTTTCTTGAGGTTAAGTGTTCGTTGACAAAATCAATCTAAATCAAAAAAATATATACTACAAAAGTATCATGAGGAGAGAGATGAAAAGCTGTTCTCATAAACGCCCCCTTACAATTTTGCAAGTTGTATTAGTAAAATAATGAAAATTAATAAAAGCTAGAAAGAATTAATAAAAGTGATGGGAGGTATCTTTTGTCATGCTTTGTAGTTTATCGACCAAGTTAATAGTTTAATAGTTTTCACATGCGGGGTTTAATTTAAGCTATGTAACTCTAAAAATTTTATGATATGTAACTAACATGTATTAGATTGAGAAAATAAGAGATTGATCACCTGCATTGCTATGTCTATTGCGATTTACAGTAGAAAAAAATCTCAAATTTTGCTTTTATACTTCCTGTTTTCTCCTTCAAACCCATCAAATCACTTTGCAACCATTACAGCCTTAAAAGCTGAAATAGCAATTCCCCTTACATTTGGCCTTTATTTTCTCCATCTTTGTCCTAAACTTTTTTTTTCTACAAGATGCCTACTTCTCATATTGTATAGGACTGATTTGTTGTCCTTGATATCAATCACAAAATGGTACCATATTGGTGTATCATTTGATACCATTTTTGTAATTGCAGCTATATTTCTAATTAAGGACTTCACCACCATTAGTTTTGTTAATCAATTTGAATTAATTAATATGTGCCCTAATTACTCATTTGTTAGATATTGGTCTTTGAAGAAGATATAATATCTTTGGGTATAGTACTAATTTTACACCATGTGATGTAAGTAACTGGACCCAAATTTCTATGAGGGAAGGTTAGTATAATTTTTCAAACTTCTAGAAAGATCAGTGAAATGGTCAGAAATCTTAGGAGGTGTTTTTAAAATTATCCCCTTTTAATTTCTAATGTGTTGGACTGTTTTCCTGGCTAAGTAGAATTGTCCCAGAAGTACGACTAGTATAACTAGTAGCATGATTGGGATCTAATTCCAAAATTCAAGTGGGATTTTAGCATCATCACCTGACTCACCCAAGAATGGTTGCAACATTTGTTTCAATCATCAAGTCAATTGGTGTTTCTACAATTCTCTGTGAATCACTTATTTCTTTTTTTCTTTTAAATTTTTTTAGCAGGGAACGGGTGGAATTTAGGAATTGAGGAGTTGGTAGGGGGATTAAAATTCAAAAACTTTAATTTATGGGTTTCAACCTTAGTCACTAGACCAAACGTCACTTATTTCTTAAGTTATTCTTATACACACCTTCTTTCCACTTAACAATTATTTTCCACATTTCCATTGAAACTTCCATGTGCAAAACATGGTGATTTTTTTTGGGGTTTCTTTTATATATGATTCAACCATTTTTTCCAGAAAAGTCTCATCTAAATCTCTGTCGTTACTGCTCTCCAGATAGCTTTTAAGCTCTGCTCTTCTTTTTCTCCATTTCCCCGTTGGTTCCGTGGCATAACCCCATAGCTTTTTAGCTGCCCTCTTCTTTTTCTCCATTTCCCGGTTGGTTCCGTGGCAAACTCGAAAGTGAGGAAGTAAGATAGCTTTAACGAACTTTGGCAGCTTTGTCTGAGAGTTCGGGCTCTACGAAAGCCAAGCAAACGGCTCCTATGAAAGGATCTATCTATCATATATGTATTGGAGGGCAGGTTTTGTGGAAGGGTCTTAAGAAGTCAGGAAATCCTGAATCCTTTTTTCAGAAATTCCTATTTAATTTAATTAAGTAAATATGTGATTGGTCTACGGTTACTATCTTCTATCCATATCTACCCATATCTATCCTAACTACTCCAACCCACGTTCCCAATTAAATTGTTGCCACTACCCATATCTAATCCATATCCCATCCCAAATTATCTAATTTCAAGCTTTCAAGTTTCGTTTCATCAGCATTAAACAATCAACTTTCAAGTTTCCTTCCTCCACCATATTTATCTTAACTACTCCAACCCACGTTCCCAATTAAATTGCTGCCACTACCCTTTCATTAGCATTCAACAATCAAGGTCACACCACAATCTGCCATTGGTGACTCAAGCATCCGCCATTCACTGAAGCACCACAGACACGTCTGCATTTATTCGGCCATCAAGAGATAGTGAATTAAATACGCCTACTTACTACCATGGAACATATTTCGTTGCATGAATTACAACGACCCCTTGGTTGCAAACTTGCAAGATTGCAGAGGAGAAAACAATTGTTTACAAAGTCAAGTGTGCACCACAATGATCCCACGGAGGCATTGGTGAAAATTCAGCAACTTCACCTACAAGAACGATAGGTCTCACATGAACTGCGATTTATAAAATCTCAACTACATCGATTCAAACGTCACAGTCGACAAAGTAGAATTCCCGGTATTACAAATCCCATTTCTTGCCAAGTTTTTTTTGCCATACAGATGTCTATATGTTTTCGTGTTCTTCAACTTCGATTGTTTTGGTCACTTAATTTGTTGTTTTTGGTTCACTTTTTTTTTATGCATCAAAAGAAAAATTTTCTGCTACTATTTTTTCTTTTGTACATAATAATATGTCTTTTGTACATAGAAATTGGAAAATGTAATATACGAGTTGCGTATGGATTCAGTTTCCTTCTTCTTTGCTTTTTTTTTTTTTTCCCATTCTGGTTCACATGAATATTTGCCTTAGTCATTCTTATATTTTTGGGACCTGGGGGAATTTGTATACGTTACGGTTGCTTGGATTCTCACTTGGGATAGGTTACTTTTATGCGTTTTGACAAGTAGACATTATATAACAATCTTATAGTTGTTTGAACTTGACTTTGATTAATAGTGCTCAAAGAAGCTTCAAAGAGTCAAAATTTTAGAAATATATATGAAGCTTCAAAGAGTCAAAATTTGATAAATATATATATATATATATATATATATGTGTGTGTGTGTGTGTGTGTTAATCTGTATTCCTGTAAGTAGTGATGGTGTTACGGATTGTTCTTCACTTGCTTGGTTTATTAAAAGTCGAAGGTTTATACAACTATTTTTCCAATTATACAAGACAGTAAACCCATAACCATTTTACTGATCAAACATATGGGCTCATAACCATTTACAGAAGACAGTAGACCCATAACTATTTATACAGGGCAGTAGACCCATAACCAATTTACTGGTCAAACATATGGGACCATAACCATTTACACAAAACAGTAAACCCATAACCATTTATATAAGACAGTAGACCCATAACCATTTTACTGGTCAAACATATGGGTCAAAAGTTTAAAAAGCCCACAACTCTTTTTCCAATTTAAAAAAAATGAGAAATGAGAAGATAAAGGGGAAATTTATTTTTAAGGTGCCGTTAGTAATACGTATTTGCTCTCAAAAATTACAGTGGCAAAAAAATTCTAAAACCATATATTATAGTACAAAAGCTATTCGATGTTATTATTTTTATCTCTGTCTTTTTTTCCCCTTGACTCTTATAAATTAATTATTTAATACTTTAATAGTACTATATACTACACTACTCCAAGTAAATGTACAATTTACCTATACCTTCAAGTACAATGAATGGAATCGTATGCAGCATATGATAGGATGCTCATTTAATCCCAAATAACAATTTACAAAAATAGAGTAGTATTAAACTCAATCACGTGATAAACAATGATTGCAAAATCAAATGATGACTTTGGCCTTCTTTGCACAAATATTGAAAATTTAATTATGGAAAAAAATAGTTTTGTTACCTACTTATGAAGGTCAAATTTCATTGGTTATAATAGGCATAATTCTATTCATTTTATTTTCATTAATTCACACTAGCAAATGCATTTATGTAGGGGTTACTTTACAAGTTATGGCAGTTAATGACAACTCCACTTTTAGGCAACTTCTATCTGATCACACTACAGCTATACATCAAACTACTCATGGTATGTACTACTCAATAATTACAGCTTTTTCATCTATAATACTTATACATCATGATTTAACTTCTCAATTTATATGTTATTCAATTAAATTTTTAATTTATATGTTATTATATGTTATTAGATGAATTGCATAGCGACTCAGAAGGGAATGAAACTCCTACTACACCAATTTCACCATCTAATCGTCATGATGAGAGTAAGTTTACAACTTTTCACTTAACCATTAATTACTTTTCACTTACTTCCACCAACTCATCAACCATTAATTTTGCATTGTAAATTTTGTTAAAAAGTTTTGCTAATTCAGCAAATTTGTCCATCACATCACATTGATTTTTAACTCAACACATAGGTTCATCAAAAGGAATTTGATAACTAACTTTTTAATTTATATTTTATTAGATGAATTGCATAATGACTTAGAAGGGAATGAAGCTCCTGCTACTCCAATTTCACCATCTAATCTTCATGATGAGAGTAAGTTTACAACTTATTACTTACTTTTATTGTCTCATCAACCATTACTTTTGCATTCTAAATTTTATTAAAAAATACTGTTAATTCATGAAAACTGTCCGTGACATCATATTAATTTTTAACTCAACACATAGATTCACCAGAAGAATTTGTTCCTGCTACGCAAGATGTTTTGACTACTAACAATGTTCGCACGGAAGAAATTGGTAATGTTCTAATGCTTTTCTTATGTTATCATTATAGACATTTTTTTAACCATATGCTCTTCTACATTCAAACAGTATGCCCTTTATTTCTATGCACTACATTTACATTACGTCTTTCACAAAGCAATGAATTTGACATTCTATATATTTTACACACAATCATATGAATCATATGGACACGTAACTTACTATACTATTCTCATCAGTCAATTAGATCGAATAGGATAAACAGAACGACATTGTCGAATGACAGGAAGATGGACATTTGGGCTATCTTCCATTTTGGGTTCTTAAAACCAGAAATATACATTGTAGTACCGATAGTCACATTCGTTTAGATGGACATTTGGGTCATCTTTAATTCTGAATTTTTAAAAGTATGAAATAGACTGTAGTAATAATAATACATCAGTCTATTTTCTGTTTGTCTATCCTCCCTAACTTAACCTCCCTTTTATTGGATCAATCCAAAATTAGGGCGGGTTTGACATTGTCTACTTTTATAGCAACAATTCAGTGCACCAAAAATATTTGGATGTTTAAAATGTAGAGTAGTAGTAATAGTAGTAACATTACTCCATTCTATAATTCGTTACAACTTCTACTTTTTCCAACTATGATTCCCAAGTTAGCCTGTCTGCCCTGACCTTCCTTTTATTATTCAGTATTCCAATTTCGAAAAAATATTCGACTGTTTAGTTCATTATTTCAATGTACCTACTTTTTCTTATTCTTTTTCACCACTCCTAATATAGACACCACTTCTATTGTTTTGATGTAATAAATTGTATTGCATCTTAAACACAATATTAGTTTTACTCATGCAATGTATTATACTCATTTCGTCCCTCATTATATTAAATAGGCCAAAGATGTCGGCCATATCGTTTTAGAACAAGATGGACATTTGGTCCGAGAACAGCTATCTGTCAGAAATGTCAGTCTGTAATGTGGATGGAAGAAAGAGTTAAAAATAGTACCAAACAAAATCCGAGATTCAATTTATGTTGCCAAGATGGAGATGTTAGTTTACCTTTGTTGCCTAATACCCTTCCGTTTCTGGAACACGTACTTACTACTCCCAATTTGAAACAAAAAATTCGATTGTTGAATGCCCTCTTTGGATGTACATCTATGGGAGGCAAAATAGATCATTCTATAGTCAATTCTGCCGGGCCATATTCATTCCGAATTAGTGGAGAAAATTATCATCTGATCGGATCTCTCTTGCCACCCGTGGGAGAGTTAGGTAGATTCATACAACTGTATATTTTTGATACAGACAATGAATTGCAAAATTCGTATGAATCTTCTAAACAATCATGATGGCAA
Source organism: Gardenia jasminoides (assembly GCA_013103745.1). Taxonomy (NCBI): domain Eukaryota; kingdom Viridiplantae; phylum Streptophyta; class Magnoliopsida; order Gentianales; family Rubiaceae; genus Gardenia; species Gardenia jasminoides. The sequence continues at coordinate 14,927,946 of CM023095.1, read as the reverse complement.
TCCAATTGGAGTTGATGTATCGGTTATTGAGGGGTTACAGAATATGTTAGATGAGATCAACCCATATGTACAAGTATTTCAAAGTGCTAGAGACATGCTCCAAAATCAAGATGTTCCAAATCTGCAAGTGCAAATAATTTGTACTCGAGACGATAGACAATATATCTAACCAACAGCAAATGAAGTTGCTGCTCTGATTGTAGGTGTAGATAGTGGTCATGTTACACACCATGATATTGTGCTTGTCACTCGAGATGGAAATCTGAAGAGAATCAAGGAAACTCATCCATCTTACATGCCACTACAATATACTTTAGTATTCCCATATGGAATAGATGGATGGCGTTGTGGAATAAAGTTTCCACCATCTTCTACTAAAAAGAGAGAATTTGTTTCGATGCGTGAATTCTATGCTTTTCGCATACAATTCCAGCATAACGAAGGCCATACACTTTTGAAAGCCGCCAAACTATTCCAACAATTTGTCATTGATTGTTATGCAGCAATTGAACATGACAGATTAAATTTTATAAAAACTCATCAATATGCATTACGTGCGGATGTATATCAAGGATTTGCAGATGCTGTTGTTGCTGGAGATACAGATGCATCAGTGGTTGGAAGAAGAATTGTTTTGCCCTCATCATTTTCAGGTGGTTCTCGAAATATGGTACAATATTTTCAAGATGCAATGGCTATTTGTAGGGCAGTCGGAAACCCAGATCTTTTTATCACATTTACCTGCAATCCAAATTGGCCAGAAATTAAACAAGACTTGAGAAGAATATCGGGACAGAAAGTTGAAGATAGACCTGATATTACTGTTCGAGTAATCCGAATAAGGCAGAAAAAATTGATGGATGTTTTGAAAATCAATAAATTATTTGGAAAAGTACTTGCAGGTAAAAAACTTACTTTAGTTTACATTATGATTTTCTTTCGATTATATTATTCTAAGAAATTTTAGGATTACTCTTATATCGGTGCAACATATCTTTCATTGAATTTCAAAAACGTGGTTTACCTCACACTCATATTACTCTGACATTAGCTGGTGATGATAAGCCACTTACTGCAGAACAAATAGATGAAATTATTTGTGCTGAGATACCGGACAAGGATGCTGATCCACTGGCTTATGATACAGTTATTAGGTACATGTTACATGGACCCTGTGGTAATGCTTATCCAAATGCTCCATGTATGGTAAATGGAAAGTATTCTAAGCATTATCCAAAACGATTCTGTAATGAAACCACCATTGACGAGGATGGGTTTGTGTCATATAGGCGCCGAGATGATCCATCTAAGCAGGTAACGATTGATGGTTTCACATTTGATAACAGGTGGGTTGTTTCTTACAATCGAGACTTGCTTGTCATGTTTGATGGCCATATTAATGTAACCAAAGTCGCACGACCAGAGATCACTAAATATCTGTACAAGTACATGAATAAAGGAGTTGATAGAGCAAATGTACAGATTCAAAATAATATTACAATCCCAAATGAAGATGGACAGCACCAATACAGAAGCGTTGATGAGATTAAATAGTATCTCGATTGTCGATATTTGTCACCAATCGAATCATGTTGGAAGATATTTGATTTCGAAATGCAAAGACAACATCCCTCTGTCATTAGATTGCAATATCATATTCCTGATCATCAATTTGTCACTTTCAATGACGATGATCATCTTTATGATATTCTTGATCGTGGAAACATACATGACACAATGTTGACCAAATGGTTCGAAACTAATAGGCAAAACGTTCCTACTAGAAATTTGACATTTGTGGAGTTTCCGAGTAAATGGACCTGGAAGCAAAAGATACGACAATGGGAGCCCAGATTACAAGGTAAATGTATTGGAAGGCTGCCATATGCACATCCTCACTCTGGTGAACGCTACTATTTACGAATGTTACTCCATAAAATTCGTGGAGCACGGAGTTTTGAACATATCAGAACTATTGATGGGGTCGTACATCCGACTTTCAAGGCAGCATGTGCGGCACTTGGTCTTCTAGACGATGATAATGAGTGGAATGAAGCATTGACTGAAGCATCTGTTGCGAAAAGATTGCGAATCATGTATTGTACTATGTTTATGCACTCTGAGGTTAGTAATCCCTTCGATATATGGCAACGCCATTGGAAAAGTATGACAGATGATCTACAATACCAGATTAGAAGGGACATGGGAAATTCTCAAATTTGTGTTGATGATGATTAGTTGCAAAATTTGGGATTACTTGAAATTGAGCTCATTTTAAATAAAAATGGTTTCTCTTTACGAGACTTTCCACCAATGCCATTACCGTCTGTTGAAAATGCTCAGGTCACCACCAATAGGCTTATAAGAGAAGAACATGATTACGATTTTATATTAGAACAGTAGTTGTTTGATGATTTGTATGCTGGACTAAATGATGACCAGTTGAGAGCATATGATATTATCATGCAATCATACACACAAAATCGTGGAGGGCTTTTTTTTGTGTATGGAAGTGGTGGCACAGGCAAGACATACCTCTGGAGAACATTGATTGCTCGAATTAGATCCCGGTGAAAAATTGTTCTTTCCGTTGCATCATCAGGCATTACTGCAATACTGTTACCCAGTGGAAGAACTGCACATTCACGATTTAAAATTCCCATTAATTTGGATGGTTCATCAAGTTGCTCAATTAATAAGAATTCGGATCTAGCCAAGTTAATTAGAGAGGCGTCTTTAGTAATTTGGGATAAGGCTCCAATGGCACATCGACATGGATTTGAAGCTGTAGATAGAACATTGAAGGATATCATGCTGCATGATGATAATCATCCTGAAAATTGTATTTTTGGAGGAAAACTATTTGTTCTTGGTGGTGATTTTCGGCAAATACTACCCATTGTTTCTAAGGGTAGGAGAGAAGCAACAGTATCAGCTACAATAAAAGAATCCCTTATTTGGAATCATTGCATAATACTGTATCTTAAAACAAATATGCGGGTAATGGGTTCGAATCTTTCTCAAACTGCCCGTCAGCAGTTGGCAAATTTTACAAATTGGCTGTTATCAGTTGGCGAAGGAAAGGTACGAGCAATTTGACTAACAGAATCTGGAGAAGCAAATTGGATACAGATACCATCTCAGTTTCTCATAAAAAATGACAGTCGCTCTTTAATGCGATTAATAGATTTTGTCTATCGAAATCTAAGGAATTCATATAAAGATAGCACTTATCTTAGAGAGCGTGCTATTTTGGCTCCAAAGAATTGTGATGTTGACAAGTTGAATGATAAATTGATGTCAATGCTTCCCGGTCAACCCCGTACGTACATGAGTGCCGATACTTTTTGTGCAGCTGAAGGAGACACTGTTGAAAACATGAATCCTCCTGAAGTTTTGCACTCCCTGGAATTCTCTGGACTTCCAAATCATTCTTTGGATCTAAAAGAAGGAGCACACATTATTCTTTTGAGGAATCTCAATCAGTCGGAGGGTCTTTGCAATGGAACGCGACTTATCGTTACAAAATTGGGGGATAGAGTCATTGAAGCAGAAATTATAACGGGGTCTAATATTGGAGACTTGGTTTTGATACCTTGAATCTCTTTAACCCCTCAGAGTGTACGTACTCCTTTCCCAATTAAAAGGAGACAGATTCTGGTAAAAGTCGCATTTGCAATGACTATCAACAAAAGTCAAGGTCAAACACTGAGCAATGTTGGCATTTATCTTCCTGACCCTGTGTTCTCTCATGGCCAACTTTATGTTGCTCTTTCCCGTGCTACTTCGCCATCTGGATTGAAAATACTCATTGTTAATAAGGATGATGATCCATAGGATTACACAAAAAATATCGTATATCGGGAGATCTTTGACAATCTCCCATAGACCTTTATTTTTTTTTCCAATACATTGTCTTCATATGTAATGTAGTGTGGATGAATGGCACTTTCACATTTATTACTAACTTTTATTTTATTTTATTCCCTATATTAAATATACTATTCAAACAATTAACCATTATATTATGTCATAAAAATTTACAGATATTCCATATGCACCTTTGATTCATCTGCACCCTTATGGAGATATATGGAATGTAAAGGTTAGATTGTTTAGATTGATTGATATGACCATATCTGGATTGTTTCAACGGTCCGGATGCATCAGATTGGTTTTTGTTGATGACTAGGTAATCATTCAAATTATTGCTTATTTATTATATTAATATTCACTATTTACTAATTTTCAAAAATTATTACAGAAATTTGTCATGCAGGGAGTAATAAGAGGCAGTAATATGATAAGCATTTTTGGACAACACCTCCATGAAGGTAAGGTATATTGGTTTCGAAATATCCATGTAATTGCAGCAGATACCAGGTACCGGATTACACCATATCAGTACCAGTTATCATTTGGAGACGACACACAAATAGTGAAAATTTTAGATGATTGTGCAATCATGCCCCGTTTCAAATTCAATCTGGTCAAATTAAGACATATAGAACAACACATGAATAATGATTTGCAATTGATAGGTATGTTTTTACAATGTATTCTCATTCTTATTGGAATCGTGCTTTCCAAATGCTATTGCTTAATTTTTTTTTCCCTTTCCGTAGATGTTATTGGTTTAGTTGTATCTGTTGGTCCATGCTTTTAGACATCTACCAATAATAAGATTGGTCGGGAGATATTGTTACTTGACAAAAGGTTAGTTAACAATTTCTATCTTTTTAGGTTGTCTTATTTGTAAAAAAATAAATTCACACTCAACAAAAATTTTTTAAACATAGTTTGACAGTAGCTCGATTCATTTTGTGGGATAAATTTGCTACTGATGATGGTAAGCGGTTGCATCAAAGTGCTGCAAAAAATAATATTTTACTAGCATGCGGTATTTGTGTAAAAAATTTCAGAGGTAAAACAATTACTTTGACTTTTACTTTATGTAATTTCAACATTTTTTGTGACAAATATAACCACACCATGGAGGACCATCACTTTGTACAATTGGACCAAGCAAATTGTATATCAATCACAATTTTGATTTTTCTACATACCTGAACAATTGGTAAGTGTAACAAATAACACAATATTAAATTATTAATATTACTTCATACTCTGATGAACATGTACTTCAACATTTCGTAGGTTTCAAAATGATACATGTGCTCGCAAATTAGTGGCATGGTTGAGGTCATGCAATTTCACCACATCGCAGGCATTGTTGATAGCAAACTTAAGGAGAATATGGATATCTGAATATGCAGTCATTCCTACAGTATGATCATTTTACTTTAAAAAGTTGGTCAACAAATTTTAAAATTCATAATCGTAACCTATATTTTTTTCCTCATTATTAGGTTAAATATTTTCGAATTCTTACTTACATTCGAGGCATCAGCATGGACAATATGTTCTTTGAGTTATGCAAAAGATGTGAACGATCGTGTCAAACTCATTTTGAAAAAACAGTGTGTGTACACTATAATGACGTAGTCGACGCTATTATCAGGTAATTAATTTCATGTACCTTTAAGTTCAATATATTTTCTATATTATATATCACATTTTCTCCTCAAACAGGTACAATGTTAACATACAAATTCAAGATTCCAGTGGTGAGTTGTCTCTCAATTTACAAGACCGGCATGCACAATTCATATTTCACTGTAATGCTTCATATATTAGACAATTGCAAACAAAGGTACAAATTCTTTATACATATTTCTTTTAATACAGTACTCCTTATGAACAATGTACAAAATTCACTAATTTCATGTTCCATACGCTCTTATTTCTCAGGAAAATAAACGTATGCTGTTCGACCAACGCATCAATTTATGCAAAGATCGTGCATTTTCATTTGTGATGCGAGCTCCACAAAATTCAGCAGAGTTAAATAATCAACCAATATTGGCTTTTGTGCTTAAGGTTGATTGGTGTGAAGAATGTTTGCATCTTCGTACAAGATTATCAAATCGAATGCATAATAGTTGTAAGCATTTTATTTTTAAACCACATAAAACATGATATTACATTCATTTCTATCCATCTATTATTCACTTTCTAATGTAATTTTCTATTGTTATTTCAGGATCCATCCTCCGTAGAAGCATACTTCAACAATGATGTACATGTATTGTCATACTTTCAACTATTCCTAAACTAATTGCAGTAGTTAATTATTTCAGTAGGAGTTTCTTAGATTTTTAATCCACTATCTCTTTTAATTCCTTTCTAAAATGACGTCACCATGCGTAGCACGGGTATTTAGACTAGTTGGTTGGTAACACGGAGTATTTATCTTATGATTTGTCATCAGTGTAAGGAATCATATAATTATGTATAGTAAAACATTTAAAATTTTGATTTCTTAGTAGATCAGTTTTGGACTAATTTTATATGACAAATAGTTAGTTTAAAAGGATTACTTCCAATCTCATAGTAAATCTTCTTAACCACAAGAATAAAAAGGACGCATGCAAAGTTCTTATACGTGTCAAGTCTTTAGGGATCCACTTAAAATTATCCAAACATCCAGCATGTAATGGTAATCCATATGAGTTTCTTAATTAGAACTCTCTTAGGTAGAAATTTCTTAAATTAGAAAAGTATTAGCTTATTACCAAGATCTAAACACACAAGTTATTCTTGAAGACAATGAATAAATATTTAGGGGTTATTAACCTTAAAATTCACCAAAGGTGAAAAAATATTTAGGGATTATTAAGCTTAAATTCTGCCATGGTTGAAGAGAGAAAATCAACAATTCTCCTCTAACCAATCGATTTTCCCTTGCTACCTCTCTCACTAGATTTTCACAAAATCTCGCACAACTTGATTTGTGTTTATTAGTATTGCTAGCTTAAGTTATAAGAATATTTATAAGTTATCTAAATCCATATAAAGATTGGGTAATCTATTTCAATTAAGATTTAGTTCCCATCTTCTAATACAACTTTGACTTAATTTTATTTGCATTATAAATCTTTCAAATTTAATTTATCTTATAAATTAAGCTATAAAAGTTATTAAAACTTAGCTTTCAAGTCCCCACCTGAATTTCTTTAAATGCAACTATGAAAATCTTAATGTATATGACCTATTAGGTTCTCATACACATTGATAGTAGGTATAAGTTATAATTCTTGATAAAAATTGATAAATTAAATATCTTTAATTTATCTTTGATTCAACTAATAAATTAAGTTATTACTATAAATCAAGATTGGCATCTAACAGTGCATCATAACCACCCAAATAATGAGAATAGTCAAATAGATGATTTCACCTATTTGCTAAATGTTTCTCATATATCCTTTCAACATACATATTTTATATTAGTTTTCGAGTATGTGCTTATTACATTTAGATTAATATTATCTTCTTCTACCAAAATATAAGTCTAATGATGAAGCATTTAGAAACACTTTCTAAGACCTTTCAACTTAACGTTAAAAATTCTAAGTAACACTTTTATAAGTGGCCGATAGCAAGATAAACCCTTTATCATAAGAGGTAGTGAATCCTTATAAATTATTCAATATGTCTCCATACTTCATAATATACTCTTATCACAAATGATTTGAACTCTCTTTGAGGTCTTAGTTACAAGAAACAATCAAATGGAGTCAAAATATAGTAATTTAAGCTCAAGATATTATCATAATCTTAAATCTAATGGTCACTTATACAAACATCATTTAGAGAATAGTCCTTTGACACTTAAAGAATTTCTCTATGCAAATCAATCTAGTAAATTTGATCATCTTATCAAGCACCTATATACTAGTTTAGATACGTTCATCTGCTACTTCTCCTATAGAAGAGGTATAGTATATGCTAGTTTATTCATATTAATATTGTCCTTTCTTGTTAATATTATAACTAGAAATATTTTAGAATAAACCTTGTAATAACCAATTGAACCTCATTGTCTTAACCTTCATGATTTAATCAATTAATTTTATTCTAAAGATTTTATCATTCAAATATAAAACATACACAATTGAAATGATAAAACTAGCATTGATTAATTACATAAATAGAAAATTATAAGAAATCCGTGAAAAATCGATTGATTTTAGTGCATACATATTTTCAATCACCTACTAATGGATGGCTACTACTATTTTGAGACATATCAGTCTTTCTTCCATCACTCTTTTTCATCAAGTGTTGTTAATGGCTACAAACAACTTTTTAGAATCATTTGTAAAAAAAGATGGCCCCATGTATCGTTTGTTGCAGGATAGGCATTGGCATACATATTCAACCCATTCCCAGTCTTGGTGCGCTTGATGCAGATAAAAAGTCGAAAAATGCTATTTCAAATGGGAGAATACCAAATATAGTATGCTGATAGAAAGCATATTATTTAGGTTTTGGTAATCATCAGTTAGCTAGAGTCTTCAAATTTGGATTCAGTAGGTGGTAAGTTAAAGCGAAGGACCTCTATGAATGCAAACGCGATGTGGTGAGCTTGATGATTGCGTTGCTAGGCCAAACTACCAGCCTTCCCCAAAACAATTCTTCGTTGTGTTAGTATATCTCATGTTGAGGTTGATAGGTTTTTCCTTCTTGACTTGGGATCATCCCTTTCATTCTATGCTGACTTCGACTAGGATTTGTTTTTTACGAGTCTATACTTTCTGCACTCACAGCTTTCCATTCATCCGGATGGAGATGTGGATAATGAGGATAATGAGGATAATGAGCCTCAACCTTCTCCCTTCTATCTTTGTGTTGTAAATTTGTAATAAAGTGGGGTGGTTTTGCTTGACTTAATAATTTGGTTTAGGGTTAATTATATATAAGTCCCTTGATGTTTGACCAAATTACAATTTAAACCTTGAGATTTGACAATATTACGAAATGATCCTTCATCCTAACAAATTCATAACAAAGACCCCCTTCCCGTTAGTATAGAATGGTTGATTGTTAAACTTTTGGTGACTTCAGCATAGAATTTTTTTTATTATAAAAATCCCTTATTACCCCCAAGCCCTAGCCGCCTTTAATCTCTTTCCCTTTTTTCTTCTTCAAATCTAGAAACTTCACCTCTGGAGAAGTCAAGAACCAAGGTTACAAAGCTTTTGCGCCGATCAACTCTTTCTCGTGTACTTTGATCACCAACAGAAATTTCTTTTTAACCTCAAATTCAAGGAGTGCGTTTGGATAGTAGATTTTTTTGGGATAATTTGTTGAAAAGAATACTGTAGCACTACTGTAGTACTTTTTTGATGTGATGTATCTGAGATAAAAAGGTGTTTGAAATTTGTGTCGATGATGTAAGCAAAATTTTTTAGCTAAACATAAGCAATCCAAACGTTTTCCAGTTGAACAAAATAAACAAGAAATCCAGCCACAAAACACCCTCAGCCCTCAAGTTTTTGGGAGAAAAGTAAACAAAAGTTCCTCCCCTCTTGGCGGTTTTCCACATGTCTCAATTTCTCATGAGTTCTTAGTCGGACATGTATTACTTCTTTTGATACAAGCCATTTGGCCCATTTCATAGAGACAATTATAGAAGACAATACATCTGTAAGCACTGACTCTTGACTACTAAAAACAACACTCGAACACCAGCGGGCCTTAAGCCTTAAAAGAAGAGAAGGAGACCGGGGGATGGGGGAGAGAGAGGCGATAGCGGCAAGATGGCATCATAGTTGAATAGCAAGTAGTGGTCATGGGCTGTGTTTGGTAGGTTAGATCAAAACGGCTGGTAACTTATCGTGGGCAAGTAAGGGTTGAGAGATTTCTTAAGAGGAGATTTTCATACAGAGGGTGGTAAGGGTTGAGACGGGAGTGGATTGAAAGAAGTTAGGTTTGGTGGAAAGCTAGTAAAAATTGACGAAGACCAGATTGCTGATGGGGGATGGAGCAGCTAATAGCAAGTGGTGGTGGTGGTGGTTTTGGTTATAAGAGTTTCAGTATGTTCAAAATTTTTGGAAGATATTTACTCTTCTAATGTGCATAAAGTACTTCAAGAAAATATGAATGTTAGACATAGAATCTATTTTGACTTAGTCTTCTTAACCAAGAACACCAGTGTATCTTGTTTAGTAGGGGGAAAAAAACTATTGTTCACAGAAGGGGACATTTTCAGCATTTCAACAGTTGTGTTAGTTGGAATTAGGCAGTGTTATGCACAAAAGGGTGACTGTTATTTTGCTAAACCTCAGAGTTGGAATTGTTATTTGGTCGAACCTTAAGGGAGGTAAATGTAATTTACCCTTTGGTTTAACGTGTAAACCGTTGATAAAATAAGTTTAGGGGAGCAAAGTATAGCTTTCCGCTGATTACAGGAAATGAAGTGAAATTAAGCCTGAAATATAATTGCGCTTCGTGGGCGCAAGTGATAAGTAGGAACTTGCTGGCAACCGGAAAGGTTATGCACGTGTCACAAGTTCCACGTTTGTTTTTTGGGATAATATGAGAAACCTACCTTGAAGTTTCTCCTAATATCACTTCGACACCTTAAAATTTTTTAAAAAAACTTACCTCCCATAGTAATTGCAAAAAGACTACAATAACTCTCACCTAATACATAATTTACATACCAAATAAATGGAGCTCAAAAATTAAAAAAAAAGAAACTAAAGGCACTTTCTTCTTTTTCCTTTTCCAACATTTTGTCTTACTCATTTTTGGATGATTATGCAATTTTTATTTATAAATTATAATAAATTGATTTTGTTTATCTTTTACCTTTTGTAATTGTGATAGAGTGGGTATGATTTTTTAGTGTGGTTTGGGTTATTTTTTATAGTGATCAGTACAATTTAAAGGATTGGATGCAAGTTGAGAAAAAAAAAAAAAATGTAAAATTCATAAGATGTCAAATTTCAGCATATAGATTGGTTCAAGTTTTTTCTTTATTAATATCTTTTTTATTTTTTAAATTTATATTTTTATGTACTATAGTATTATGATATGGCAGTACTACTAGAAATTATTTTTAAACAATGGTTTTCTTGAAGTAAATAAAATAGTTTAGGAGTTTATATTTAACAAGTAAAAGGGTAGTTTGGGATTATTCAAGATTTTGTTACACAAATAACAAAATTACGGGAGGTAAGTGATATTTTTAAAACTGAGGAGTGCAAGAAGATATTAAGAGAAACCTTGGGAGGTTTCTCATATTATCCCTTCTTTTTTGGTTACTCTGCTAGAATTCTGGAGTACAACTTACGGAACAAAACGTACAAGCAAAAACTTTCCCCCCTTTTTTCTTTTTATTTTTTCTGGACATTTCATCTTCTCCTTCTCATTTCTCTTTCAGGCCCTAATTATTGCATTGAGAAAAAAAAAATCACAAATTTAAATTAGTATATACGCCGAGATAAATACGTAGATTGATTAGACACATTTCTTTTCATACGAATATCTATTGCAATGGAGGAGGGGAAATCCGGCAACGAAAACGACGACGTAGAAGAAGGAAAAGGAGAAGAATTTGCTGATGCTTCTGACGAATTCCCATTCTACGATTGCGTCAAATCTCTTCCCGAACGGATTGATTCCGATGCTGACGTGCCACCATCATCTGTTTCAGGTGTTACTCTTGATTCCACGCCCTCGCCCGAGAGATCATCGCCGGCGCGTCTCCGTCGCCGGAGATTCACTTCCCCCAAGGACTCGGTAAGTTTTGAGAAGAATAATGTTAATTCTGGTGATGCTATGCTTAGATTTTCTGAGAAGTTGGTGGATGGGGAGGAAGATGGAACTTTTTGTCGAAATTCGGAGAAACTTAATGAGCGTAATTTGAGCTCGGGAGAAGTTGAAAATGGTCAAATTCAGGGTTTTGATGAGGAAAGTAAGACTGATTCGACGATTTCATACACGAATAATGAAAGAAATGATGAGTACTTTGAAGAAAATCAAATGTTTAGAGAAACCCACGAAGGGGATTCGAGTTTTTTGATTGTTCTAGCTGGTTTAGTAATAAAAGCAATTGGGTTTCAATTCAATTTGTTGTTTAGTTTCGTAACTTTTCCAGTGTGGGCTATTTATACCTCATACATGTTCGTAGTGGATCCTTTTGGTTGTATGAAGCGAGGGAGAGAGTATTTGATTCGAAAAGCATTGAGAATTTTGGGTTATTTCTTTGGGAATGTTTCATCATTTGTGAATGAATGGCTTAAAGAGCATAAGTCGTTGTTGAAGCTGGGTATGAAGTTTGGATGGGGACTGTTGTGGTCGGTTTATGTCTGTGTTGTTTTGGTTGGATTGTTGGTGTCGGCATTTGTTGTGGGTGGTATATTGATGAATGCTGTGGTGGAGGAACCCATAAGAATAAAGGAGAATTTGAATTTTGATTATACAGAGAAGAGCCCAATAGCATATGTGCCGATTATTGGGTGTCGTGGTCCAGGTAACGGGATGGAGTCTAGTGCAAACTTCGAGGTTTTGAAGTTTGATGGAATGCGGGTTATACCTCTTGATCATAAGTTGCAGGTTAGTGTTTCACTGAGATTACCAGAGTCTGACTACAACCGGAATCTTGGGGTCTTTCAGGTATGTAGATCAGACATTATGAAGCTTTATTATTGGGATGCCTGTTGTTTAATCCCTTTTTCTTGCTGAAGTTCAGAGAGGTAATGTTTTCTTGAGTTAAGTTAATTGCCACCTCAAAAGAATCTGTTTCAACATAAATAGATCAATATCTGGTTCAGAATGCATTTTTATTGGATCTTATTAAGGAAGAATCTGTTCCAGTTGACTTGCTTCAACTGGTCTGGTTTTTTTTCATTTTTATTTCACCTGTTAATTCATCAAATACACCTAGTGTCTGGGTTACATTAACTTGTCTGGATTCTTTCCATTATGGATGTGAACTGAAAACACTTTTCTGATGTTTGAGTAGCATTTTCAAGACCGCCGCATTACAGACGTAATGTCCTTATGCTATCTCCACTGTCAGTGAAGTTAACTTTCATGTGTAAAAGAGTGTTATCCTTTGTTTTTCATTTGTCTGAATTTTCTTCTCGTCCATTTCTGGTTCCATGGAGTGTGCTTCTGGCTTACTAGGTAACTGATACCAAGTCAAATGGGAATTTTTTTTTTGATTTCTTTTCGCAAAGTATGGACTATATTTAACCCTGAAAGCTTGTTGTTTTTGATTGTCATGTTTTTATGTGATTACTCATTTGGGATCCAGTGATTGAGTTCTTTCTCTTTTTCTCTGAAGGTCAGAGTGGATTTTCTTGATCCTGATGGTATAACTATTGCAAGCTCTAGGCACCCCTGCATGCTGCAGTTTAAAAGCGAGCCTATTCGCCTCTTGTTAACTTTTCTCAAAGTTGCTCCACTCCTTACTGGCTATACATCTGAGTCCCAAGATTTGAACTTAAAGTTTAAAGGTTTTACCGAAGGTGGTAGACCAACTTCCTGCTTAAGGGTGACTATTGAACAGCGAGCTCAATTTGCGCCTGGTGCAGGTATTCCTGAAGTATATGCTGCATCTCTAACACTGGAATCAGAGCAACCTCTGCTGAAAAGAATTGTGTGGTACTGGAGAAGAACATTGTTTATCTGGGTTAGCATGACAATATTTACAGTTGAGTTGCTCTTTACTCTTCTCTGCTGCAACCCTATAATCATCCCAAGAGTAAAGCTGGGTTCTACTAGAAATGGTGCACCACAAAACAATGGTCTAATTCAAAGTTAGCTGGGTGCATGATTTTGGCTAATTGGGGATGTTAAGGATAGAATCTCCTAAGTGTTGTAATTGAAAGGTTCGAGTCTGTTAATATATAGTAATAGGCAAGTAAAAGGTGACTTTGTTGTGCACAACCACTTTCCTTCTAAAAACTTGTTCTGACAGTTTGTAGGACTAACATTTACATCTGGCATAAATATTTTATATGGTTGAAAGAGGGAGAGGGAGAGGGGGGGGGGGAGAGAGAGAGGGGCGGGGGGAGAGAGAGGGAAGAGGGAGGGGAGGAGGGGGAGAGACAGGGAGGGAGGGGCGAGGAGGTGGGGGTGGGGGTAGGTGGTGGTGGGGATAGGTGGTGATGGGTGGTGGTGGTGCAAGGGGAGGGATGGAGGTAGTCTAATTTATAAAAAATACCCCAAACAAATTTTTAATTTTAAAAATATCCTCAAAATATAAGCACAAAAACACTCTAAAAAACACCCTAAATACATTTATAGTAATTGTATTTCACAACAGTAATGCTACAGTAGTATTTTTAAAAAACACCTCCGTTATGATACTGAATTGAGCTGTGGAATACTCAAGTTAGAGAGGGCTACTTATATGGCTATCCAAGTAGTTGTGTCCATGAAATTTGCGTGTTGACTAACTTCTACACCTAAAGCTACTTGGCGACTTTAGAGCCAGCTCTAATTTCGTAGATGATCTTCTGTCTGTTCTTTCCTCCTGTCTTTGGCTGACGGTGGCATCTATTGTGCATTTGAGAATGTTCTAGTCATTGTTTGGCATTTCGAAGATGCTTGTACGGAAAACTTTTACTTCCTCCTATTGTGCATTTGAGAATGTTCTAGTCATTGTTTGGCATTTCGAAGATGCTTGTACGGAAAACTTTTACTTCCTCTGTCTCATTGACATTGCCATGCGTTCTATTTGGGTTGTCTAAAATGTTTGTCACTTCTAAAAATGTCAATAAATCTTACATCAACTTTCTGACTTTTACCCTTTAGCTTGTAAGTTTGTATAAGCTTTGTTGTGGACCCATCAGCCTTTTTTTTCCGGTAAGGAAAGGAATACTATATAAAACTAAGTTATAGGTACAAAATGGGGGAAGCAAATACCCCTAATGTCATCTTCTACTAATCTACTTAAAGCCAAAGGAATATTTTCATGGAATACAAAGTCCTGTCGTGCTGAGCCCCTAGGTTTGCCAATCTGTCTGCACAGTGATTTGTTTCTCGGTAAGCATGATTAAGAGTAACTTTCGCCAGAATGGTTGTAGCATACTCATGTTAAGGGAAGAAGCTAAGAGTAGGCCATCTCTTATCCCCCAAAGTTCAGCGATGATATTAGAAGCATATCCTAAGTTTCTGCTAAAGCCAGCAATCCAGTGGCCAAGGTGATTCGTAATCAGACCCACCAGATCCTGCAGAACCCGGGAATCCTAAGGAGGATCCATCAGTGTTGATTTTTAAGCAAGGCAGTTAATAAGCACTTGGACTCTAGGGGTGCTAGTTGCTGGATAGGTCCCAAGGAGTATTCAGCCACCATTGCAAGAATATTGTGCAGAAGTGAGGAGGAGCTGAAAGGCTCAAAGATAGCTTTATTTCTAGCAATCCAAAGATTCCAGCAGGCAAATGCGATGAAAGTACCCTAGGCGATACCATAGAAAGGGGAGGTATGCTTCGACAAGCAACCTTTTTTAAGCCAAGAGGTAAATTCTAGATCAGGGGTCCAACCAATAGAGGTGGGCATGTCTAGATTCTGCCAGAGAAAGACGGCATGGGGGCAATATCTTAGTACATGTGCTGAATCTTCACAGGGGTTGTTGGAAATAGGACAAGAGGAATTAACAGTAATGCTTCTTTTCAAGAGAAGTGGCTTTCCATCTGCCTTGTTAAAAACAAAGTGCGTCCATATGACATGCACGTACTAATTCATAGCTACAAAGATCACATGCGTGCCTTTACACATCTCCTGTTCAGTTGATTTCGTATATGGGGAAAACAACATCGCACACTCCAGGTGTCCTTGAGTCAACTTCTGGCATTTCAGTGACAATTCTTACAAAACCCACTAACTCACAATTCTCACACTTTATATCATAAGTTGGATTCTTGAAGTTCATCAAAGAATTTGGGACCCCCCGGTGTAAATAAGAGCTTCGGGAATGTGAAACATCGATATCGGACAGCATATGAATTGTGTAGTTTATCTTTTGGTTAACCTTGTTAGACGATTACCTTTTTATCAGCTTGGTTAGACGATCGCCTTGAACTACTTGCAGCACTGATTGCCTGTCACTGATTATAATCTGGGCGACTTAATTGCGTCCTTTTACTTATATGCTTATCTCTATTTATTACTATATTACTATTACTATTACTATTCACTATTATATTATATATAAAAGTGTGTCAAATGTTTCTTATTTTTTGGACTGTCTATTACTTTTTTGATCTACCTATTATGCCTATCAGTTTAAAATAATACAAACTTAAAAAATTGGATAAAAGTGTCAAAATTCTTGGAGGACTTTAGCTAATCATATCACAATCGGATACTAAAAACTCTCTAAGTGTTTCTTATTTTTTGGATCGTCTATTACTTTTTTGATCTACCTATTATGTCTATGAGTTTAAAATAATAAAACTTAAGAAATTGGATAGAAGTGTCAAAATTCTCGAAGGAATTTAGCTAATCATATCACAATTGGATACTAAAAACTCTCTAATCCTTTGCTGAACTCTATGCATCGATACCTATTGCTTTTTTTTTTTTTTAAAGATACCTACCAAATTACTTCTTTCTTTGGGTGTAAGAAGTTATGAACTCAAAATCTAACTTTTTCAATCTCTTCGAAATATATGCAAACAAATATTCTACTTAGATTTTTTATTTAAGAAGCTGCCTCCGTCTATAGAAAAGAGAGCTGAAGAAGACTTGATATTTCTCAACAATTATATGGAAAGTTAGAAGCAAAAGGATGAGGATGCAGATATTGCTTGCTTCAAACAACAAATGATAACAAAAAGATTTTCAAGTATTTATTGACGATATGTAAATTTCTTAAAGTAGAATTCTGGGACGTTTGGTTCGCACCTCGGAATCGGATTTGGATTCGAAATCATTCATTTTGGATTTAAAATGAGATCAATATTCCAATATATCTATTTGGTATGGTATCTATAATGTGTATCATTACTATATTTGATGTTTGGTTTGCTCATTCTTTCGGGACGAGATACAACAGAATTCCAACTTTATTCCAAATATGTTATCTAGTTAAAAATTGAAATCTTAGACATGGGCATGCCATATAGCATAAAGTTTTCTATGATGGATCTTGAAATTAATTGAATCTAAACTGAAAAAAATAAGACATGGACATGTTTGAAAAAAATGAATTGACTAGGAGGGAAGGTGGAGGCAATGGGAAGAAATTAAGAAGGGAAAGAGGGGAGAAGGATAGAGGGGATGGGGGAGGCAGGAAAGGGTGGAGAGGGAGAGGGGAGGGGAGGGGAGAGAATGAATTTGAACATGAAATTAAAAGTGGGGAGAGGTGATAGGGAGGGACAGGATGGGAGAGGCTGGAAAAGAGCAAGGAAAGAAGAAGAAGAAGAGAAGGAACGTGGAAAAAGAGGGGAAAGAGAGAAGTGGAAGAGGAGGAGAGAGTGAGAGAATAGGAAAGAAAGAGGGATGATGCTAAGGAGGGAGGAGGTGGGAGGAGAGGGTGGTGGGTGGTGATGGTGGAGAAAGGGGTGGAAAAAAAAGGTAGAGTGTGTTTTTTATTAAATTTAGATGGGAATCAAATTCAGGTTTTGTCCAAAACCCTTCAACTACTTAGGTTTTGGGGAATCCTAAATTTTAAGAAATGATTCCAAAGTTTTCATTCAATAATAGTAATCCAAACAATCACTATGAGGATTATTTCAAATCCTGATTTTGAAACCCTCTTACCAAACGCCACCTGAATGAAACTAATGATTCATTTGTTGGGTAAATTTCTAAAAGTAAGGGAAAAAAGAGACAAATGACTGAATTTAGTTGGTGATTGTATGTAGTAATATACAATGATCAACATGAACAATCTTGAATCTATATAGACTTCAAAAATGTATTGTGAGCACAATTTTGACTATCAAAAATTGGAACAATCAATAGGAAAAGAGAATAGACGATAACAAGGGGGGAAAAAGAGAATGAACAAATTCTTATATCTGATGATTTTTTTTTCAAGAACAAAAAAAATGAACATATTCTTATATGCGATGAATTTTTTTCAAGAATTGATAAAACATTGTCGGTAACTAAATGTGTACACACAAAGACTTAGAATTACATTTTTTGTGACGAATATTTTTCTATTAGATAATTATTGTTTTAATCATTGGATGCTTGAAAAAAGTAAAAACATTTTAATAGATGAAGGATTGTAGATTGGCATGTCATACATGAACAACTATGACTAGAGTGTTTGAACTAATTATGCTATGGACATTGGATGCACAAACCGTCTGATTCTAATTCTCAGTACATTTTGGAGCATTGAAGTAGATTTCTTATATTTAGAGGAATGATAGTTTTGCTTACCTTAGTCAAGTATTAACGCATTTTAAGTACGGTCTAGGTAAAAGGTGTCCAGAGCTTAGTACTTGGATTAGTAATTATAGGAAATAGATATAGCCAAAAATTGCATGCTTTCTCAAGAAAAGCTGCATGCTTAGGCTGTCATTTGGGTGACTTGGAGAGAACATTATTGTTGTATTAATAGTGTCACAAACAAAATTCAACAGCTTACTCCAAAGAAGTAGTATCAATAATTGAATGATTTCTCAGTAGTCACATTAGCCCTGTAATGAAAAATTAGAAAGAATTGCAAAACAAAAACGCAGGGGAAAAATTTCCTATGACAGCATCAATGGGCTTAAACTTAGATGAAGAAAACACATTTATTTCAAGAAAACAAAAGATGGTCAAAACCATTTATTGAGAGTTATAATGGCCGTAGATTTATATGGATATATTCAGTATGGCGAATTTTAAATGAGTCTTAATATTTTCAAAGAAAAATTTAGAAGACGTAAAATGTTGAACAATAAAGAACTGGAACTTCAAAGCAAGACTATGAAATTAAATGCAATTTTGATAGCTACTATTTTCGAGTGATGAGAGCTGCACAATGTGTATGCTTCTTCTTTAGCAATAAATGTTGTATATATTATGTGTTCATTGTCTTTGTTCTTTAGATGAGGGTAAATTAGACAATAAATGAGCAAACTAAAAGTACATGAATTATTTGTTTTATATCTTACCATTATATAGTGGCTTCTCAAATTGAGTATGATATTAAATTAGCAAGAACCTTTATTTAGATATAACTTTACGTTTAAGAGCATTATGGTTTCATAGCTTTTAAATCAAAGCTTTTACATGTTACAAGATACTTAGTAACTACTTCTAACTTTTGCCACTTTAAATGTACATCGAATTGATAAGCACATTAATCATGGAACATATTAAATCATGCTTTTCCTTTATATGATCAACTCATTGATTAGTACAATTCTAGTTTTAAATTTAGTGTTCAATTATTATCTAGCCAAAAAGCAACCAAAAAAAGGGAAAAGTTTAACTATTTCATTGTCATCAACGAAAGAAGTTCAACGTAGAAACTATATTCAATCTGCCTTATACTCTATCATTGCAAATTGGTTTTAGCCTTGTGATATGTAACACAATCAACACAAAAAATGTTAAGTTCCTTAAGAATACGCTTAAAATTCTTAAAAAGGCAAAAAAAGAAGAGGAAGGAAGTTATTACCTCGGCAAGTGAAAAAAAAATGTTATTACTATGCATGCGTTCTCAGTGTGTCATGAAGTCTCCTCAATAAAGCAAAATGCACAATAAATAGCATTTTGAGAAAGTGATATGAAAAGTAGTTTGTTGAGACAGTCTAGGAAATCATTTATTCAGTAAATAAGTATTTACACCTTTGTCTTGTTTGACATATTACTATGATCTTTTAAAATTTCAAAATAAGTGTAGTACCAGTATTCCAGTTTAGCGAGGTAGGGAACTTTTAGTCAAATTTTTTACTCACATAGGACCGTAGAAAAGTTATATAGATATTTTATAACATGGTGGTCAAGTGGTAATAGATGAAACTAGAGGGGATACATAGTAATATAGCTAACTACTATAATATCATTTGAAAGAGAATCTAAAAGAATTGCTTAAAGATTTTTGTGTGTATGTAGCTTTGGGCTATAGTATCTAAAGAGAACAAGAAAATTGCCTCAAGATTTTCAAAGTATCAAGAATAAGTTAACATATAAAGGCAAAGCTAATAGTACAGAATTTCAACATGTACTCTTTGTTCTTTCTCGGATGATATACATAATTTAAACAGCAAAAAGATTGGACTGATTGTATTATGGTGGATAAGAACAAAATATGATGCTTAATTTGAATATGGAAACTTGATTTAAAAACTGCAAACTCCTAGATCAAAACTTGAGAAATTTGCTATTGAGTGACAAAAATATGTTCCCACAAATCTTGTACGTGAGAAACGGAAGCCTTACCTATGGCTTCAACCAACCTTCTGGTTTCATAATTTAGGTTCACCATTTCAATAAAAAAATCTTAGGCTATCTTTTGGAGGAAATTTGAAACTTAGTGATAGGTGTTGAACCTATGCAATAATAATCAATAAATCTAACTGCCAATGAAAATAGCCGAACTCCAATTCCAGGTACTGGAGTAGGGACTCTAGATATGCAATGGGTTACTTAATTCACACTGACTCCGAAGAGTTTGCTTGATCGGATATACCAGAATTAACTTACGTATAATGGCAAACAGGATCGTATAATGGCAAACAGGATCGCCTCCACAGGGATTGGGAGAAAATTCGTTTCTTCTCAAGCACGGGAAATGGGGGAATTTTTGAGACTATAAAGAAATAATTAAAGATTAAATGACAAAGCCAATTAACTAAAATAAAAGAGAATTAAATATATGAGAGATGAGTTCTAGCCAAAGATCCAACTTTTCAAACACAGTCCATACACCATACACCTGATCAGGTTAATTCATTAATGGGTTGGTTATAGCCGCCGGATAAGCTCTCTGACGACCAACTCTTCCGTAGATTTTAAATAGTTAAGGTACGCCCATTAACTACTCCTAATTAAGAAATAACCCTGGGTACGCCAGTAGGATTTAATTCCTCAATTGCACTAAGAACTAGAAAAGCCCAAACCCTAACCAACAAACATGCTATCAGGGTTCATTTAGATTAGATCGCACGTTCCTCTAACGTGTATAAATGTTAGTTGCCACTAATATTAATCTACTAAATAATTATGGATTTAGCAAATTAAACGGGCGGTAGATTATCAAGTTACAATGAATTTCAGGCACCCTTGACATCCAACTAATGAGATAATCATAAGAATATAAAACAAAGAACGCACAAATACCAAAGAATTAAATGAACAAAAGATAAATCGATTAGATCTCACAGATAGTCGGAACTGCGTTGTCGAGTTGATCTTTTAATAGACAAGGAAATTAACCACGCATCACGGAGTTTATTCCTCGAGAGATTGAAAGGAAAAATTGCAAAGTCAACATCTTCTCTTGTTCAAAGTGAAAAAAATAGCGAAGGGAAAAGACGACAAAACAAGGCTATTAGTCTCGCGTCTTTTTCCTCCGTCCAAAGTACCAATTAGAAGGCAATAGAATATGCGACGACTCAACTACTAGTACTTCCTATCCTTTTTATATTCTCCGCGGACTAATCTAGCAATCAAAAGGAAATCCAAGTCGAAATCAACTACGAAAACCCCCCTCAATCCACGTCTGCCACGGAAAACGTTATATAAGTACTAAACATAATAGGAAAATCCTAAAAGAAGTCAAACTCCCACTTTCCTAATAACAAATATTAAAGTAGTTTTTTTAATAAAAATCAACTACTAAATAGGAAAACAAAATAATTAATTCCAACACATCTTTAGATTTGGAATCTTAAATCCTTTGGAAATTGTCCACGTGCTCTTGAAATCCCGACAATTCGGACTTGAATGTTTGATTTAGGCGTGCCCACGCGTAAACATCAGGAAGTCTTTTGGAAAACAAATTTCCAGCATCTTTTCACCAATTTCTACAAGTAAACACCAAATACACAAACTCAAAAGAATCCACCAAATAGTGCAATTTTTAGTCTAAACAATTAGGAAATATTAATACAATTAACAACTAAAATGCACCCTATCACTTAGAATCTAATACAAATCTTGAGAAATCATCCCAACACAGAATATTCTAATATCACTATCGAGTGCAAATTGAGCAAAAGCATGACCTATGCCATTCTCAATCTATAAAATGTGAAGCACTATGAAGTACAATAAAATTCCCGTTATGGTGCATAAAATAATGTTGTTATATTTGCTTAACCTTTGAGAATTCTAGAAGCCAAGTGGACCTTCCAATATTATGGTTTGATTATGAAGACATAAAGGTAGCCCACTGAATATTTACCTTTTACCAAGCAAAAAAATATATATTTTTTTATTAACCAAAAATATTACTCCTTCATAAGCAAATCAAGCTAGCAAATCATTTTTATTTTTCAAGCTTGCTAATCATTGTATTTTCTCAATGACATATTCAAAGTTAAGTTAGACAACATGACCTTCCTCATTCATTATGTAATGAAAGTCGTTCTAGACATATTTGGTGTGACTTTATGATGCATCAGATTGAATATGAAAGCCATATCAAGAATACCAGACCAGAGGGACGGCCATATTGAACGTTATTCATAGAATTGAAATACTTCCCTTCATTTTTCCTTATACCTTTTTCTAGTTATACTAAAAGAAACACCGTGAAGTCCAATATTCTGTTTTGCATAACTATTTTCAATTTTGTTATTGTAGTTTCATTTTTATGCTTGTATTTCTAGTATACAGAGCAGTGTCTTGTTTATGCTTGTATTTCTAGTACACAAAGCAGTGTCTTTGTTGCTCTACATGCCAAACAAAAGGGTATGAAGTCCAGACGTCCTTTATTTTCACCATTGCGGACAGAAATGATAAATTAAAAAAGAAAAAGAAATACAATTAGAGGCTGATCATTCTTGCTCGCATTTCGATTGATGAATTCCTGTTGATAGTTTCGCTGGACAGCTTGTCTTTAAACCTGACAATGTTATAAACCCAGCAACCAGCTAAGGCTCCAGCTATAGGACCGACAATGTACACCCATATTCCAGTATAGGAATTTAACACAATTGCTGGCCCCAAACTCCTTGCTGGATTCATTGATGCCCCTGAAATTGGCCTGTCATTTAAAAGTAATTAATCACGAGTATGAATCACAAAAAATTGTCTGCTAAGTTCTTCTCATTAGGCACGAGGAAGCAACGTGTTTAGTCAGCAGGATTTCCGGTTATGAATTCAACTTACTAAAAGTATCGAGGCATTGTTTCTGAGACATTGTCTCTTTTATCCAGTTTCATTGGGTGTGATTAGGGTGTTTTTAGTTTTAGATTGGTGATCGGGGTGTTAATCTTACAAAAAATTGATCGTAGATACTAATTAGCTATTGAAGGGACCATTTAGTACCCGGCAAGCAAAGAATTAATTGTGACAGTAGCTCCAACAGCCAGTCCAGCGAGTTCTCGTGTCTGCATGTGATGAAAAATCAAGAATCAACAAATAAGCTATAAAACAGCTCTTGAGAAAAGAGAAATATGCGTAAAGCAGTATTTTTTCAAGGGATAAAAATGAATACCCTACATCGAGCAAAATAAGGTTGATTTAATCTAGGGCATAAATTAAAAGGGTTCGAGTTTGGTGCAATAGTCAAAACAACTGCACTAAACAGTTGACACTCTCGATCAAAAAAACAAAATTGGCTCGATACAAGGCACCATGATTCACACCCCAGATCGATCCAATCTCATTTCATTTGATTTTGAGCATCAATTATATTTTGCAATTACCCTAAATCCCTTTTTTTCTAACTTTTATATTTTATACAACTATTTTAATTTTATTTAATGGCATTTTTATTTTCTAAATAATTAACGGCATCGACCAAAACAATGTTGATTCCATTAGGTAAATTAAAATGTTGGAATTTGGTTTAATGGTTAGAGCAACTGCACCAAATAATTGGCACCTTAAATCGAGCAAAATAAGGTTGGCTCGATAGGAGGCATCCATTATCCACACCCCGATTGAGCCAATCTTATTTCACTTGATTCTGAGCGTCAACTGCTACTCGAAATACCTTTTTCTAACGTTCATTTTCACATAGCTGTTCTTATCCTCGTTTTATGGCATTTATGGTGATTAGTGTATGAGTAAGAAATAATCGTTTGATGAAACTATTATAAAGAGAAAAGAGATGAGATTTGCACTGACCGCTCGTTCGTCAGTGGCAATACCGGACACAGCGAACATAAGATAGAATGTTATCAGAAACTCCATGACTAAGGATTGGATGTTGGACCCCACCGGAATTGTCCCTACAGATTGATAATGTTTTTCGCCAAAAGCTAGCCAGACAGTTCCACTTGCTAGAGTTGATGCGAAGAGCTGAGCACAAATATAAGCAGGTACCTGCAATGGTGAAGGGTGGATTCATTGGCTAGCTAATGCAGGAATATGAGATTTAAGGCAAGAGGTGCAAGAAAACACGTTTGGGTGGCAAAATATATATATATATTTTTGTTATTTACAATCTTCATGAAGTTTTGGATTGTCAAGTCCAAATGTTGTTGGCAGTTTATGTTTAATCTGCAAAATACCATTCTTGAGAGTAATATCTCTAAGATGTTGATTTTAGATTTACATATAGTTTCCAGCTAAACATGGATCTTCACATCTGAGACAATCATATTTTCGTCTGGCTTAGATTATAAAGAGTCTATATTATATTGGGAATATAAAATTATAGAATCTATAAAAGGTAATAGAATCAAGATTGATCTTTTTTGCACTAAAAGTATATTTGCTAGTAAGGGTTGAATGCATGACAATGTTAATATTAGTTCAAACTTGAACTCCGAATTTTACATGTTTGTCATATATCCAAACCATTAATATATATACTACTAGTGGTAAAAAGATTATTCTATAGAATTATCCAACTCTACCACATTGTATATGTACTTGAAATGTTTTTAACTATAGGGAACATTCTCAATCGAAATAAATTTTTGCAGTAAACAAGTACAAATTTCATTTGAAACTCTAGACTTAGATTCGGCATGATAATGAACTTAACTCTGAAAAAGTTTTGGCATAAATGCATGCTCGATACTTACCTTAAAAAAAAAAATGCATTCTTGGTTTAAATAATGTTACCCGTTAAAAAAATAATTTTACCCGCTTCCATGCAAACTTCTTGCATGTGGCAAAAGCAATGGTGACAGCAGGATTAAGATGAGCACCAGAGATATGTCCAACTGTGTAACTCATCACCATCACATCCAATCCCCACAGGATTGCTACTCCTGGGAATGTCACAATATTGTCGTTGCCCAAATTCACCACTATTGAAGTAAATCCAGTAAACAGCAGCAAGTAAGTACCTATTAGCTCAGCCATTAACTGCAATATTGCATTTATACATGTCTAGTTAGTAAACAAGATATAGTAAATGCAATAGTCTAATTCAATATTTCTTTGAATTGAATTAATGTTGGTTCTATAACCAAGGAATCTGTAAAGGATTACCTGTTGCAAAAATTCAGTAGGAATCATGCAGCCTGAAGAGTTGTTACTTTTGTTGGGAGCTAAATGCTCATCTTTTACCTCCACAACGATATCATGGTTTTGATTAGTCTCTAATGTGTCTGCCATTAGTGTCCTCTCTTATACAAATTTGGAACGTCTCCCTCCAAATCTATGAACTTTTAAGGTACGTAAATGTTAGAAGTGGAAGTCTGCTATTTATATGGTCTTCAGAGTATATTCTCACGTGAATTCGTGTGTTCTAAGATGCAAAGTCATACTTCCTTCACACAAATTTACAAAGTTATATTGTCATCATCTGCTCAGCTTTCCCATTAGAATACCACAATTCTGTGAAACACGCACAGAAAGAAAATAAAAATTTCTGGGCATTGATTTTCAGACTCTGTGGTTTGTTTTGGCCTGTATCGCCTCTGACTTTATATCTCTTATTCTGATCAGTACTCCCACAAGGGAATGTGAGGGGCTTAGAGAGGGGAAGAGCAACCCGTTCAGAATTTTTTCACCAATTGAAATTACCTAAATATCCATGCTTAAATAACTTAAACTTTAAACCTACGCAGAGTTATAGAGTACAAACTTCATGGATATTTGCTCAGAACACATACATAATCTTGAACAAAAAAGTGTTAAAATTAGGGAAAAATTAAATATTTTAAAACTGAGAGTCATTGAAATGCACAGATTGTAAGGAATTGTTTTGCCAAAATCAAAATAACAAAGATTATTGTTTTGCCCAAAGTATTTCTCTCTCTCTCTTTTTTTTGGATTGCTTTAAAAAAAATTAAATATAGTACCCTGACCAGAAAAAAAATAGATTTAAGGATATGTCTAACGAGTATCTAAAAGTTCATACTTAGAAAAGTAAAGTTAATTAGACAAAATATACAAAATATAAGAGAAGATAATAATTATTAATATGTATATTCATATGATACTTTGGGTGTGATTTATGCACATTAACGAATACTTATTGAGCATCTGTTAAAAAACCCTAGATTTAATCAATTAATATACATTTAGAAAACTGTACAGTAAGACAAAAATAGGCGAGGAGAAGTTTGGAACATAAAACAAATGATGTCGACCGGTATTTAGGTCATTTTCTTTAGAGAAAAACAGGAAGTGGTGTGTCAGAATCGTTGGGCCGAATGCTTCCCTACGGGCAAAACGGTTGTTCTAACGTTCACTGCAGCAAATTGATTGGCTGCCTATAGACAGTTGGATTCCGAGAATGGCGCTGAGTATAACATGTCCTTTTCTCTCCAATGTCAACCGTTAACAACGCAAATTCTTTTTGTTTGAAGCATGAAAAAGCTTGACGGATGGTCAGCACTGAGGAAAATGGAACTGTTAAATCTCCTGGAGATATTCTAGGGGTCTGCTTCCGCCACTGGGAGAATGAAGAATTTCGTTACTTTTGATCCATTTTCTCGAAGAAGTGACGATGGTGATGGTGTCACTTAGTACATTAATAATGACTAGAAAGAGCATTTTCAAGACAGGCCATTCATATGCAGCACACCACTCTGGGAACCAGGTTTTGGATTTTGTGGGCAAATATAAAGTAATCATTTGTGACCGTACACAACGTAAATGATGGTCAACAGTGAATGAAAAACAATTTAGGCTGTCCGTACACAATGTACGGGATGGCATTAATGAATAAACAAAGAATTTAGAGCTCTGATGGCCCATTAATATAATCTCAATAATCTACGTACATTGGCTACGTACATTTACCATAAGTTATCGAGATAAAGATATGCCTTCTAATATAGTGAATTAAACTCTACACTTTTGATATATTATTTGGCTTGTCAAAACAGTGAAAGGAATACTTTAACCAACGAGCTTTGCTCAGTGGTACTAGAGTTGTCTCTAAAATTATCATTTTTCGAGTTTGAACCCCAGTTAAAGTAAAATGTATCAAAAGAAAGAAATAATCAAATTTGATTATGCCACACAAAATATGGACCAAAAACTCCGATGATTCTCAAACTTTTCATTTGGTGGACCTTTAGTCCACCAATTAGTAAGTGTAGACATTTATTTTTTTAACCAATAAATCTACACACTTTTAATCCTTCGATCCAATTCAATTGTTAATCTTAATGGAAAACTCAAAATGTAGGGGTAAATCAGACTCCACAGCAGTTGGACAAATGACAAGAAGTTTGTACTGTTTATATGTCCACGGATCGAAAATACCGCTTCAGTCCTTCTTGAATATCAATCAATCTGGGGTATGGGAATTTGCCCATACTGATTGGTAGTCGGGTTATATACATAATAATTTCTTACTTCATAATTCCAGCAAATATCAAATCTAAACCGAGAACTTGGCCATCTACACTTAAAAAGCGAGCAAAACGGG
Organism: Gardenia jasminoides; assembly: GCA_013103745.1. Taxonomy (NCBI): domain Eukaryota; kingdom Viridiplantae; phylum Streptophyta; class Magnoliopsida; order Gentianales; family Rubiaceae; genus Gardenia; species Gardenia jasminoides. The sequence goes on along the minus strand of CM023095.1, from coordinate 14,900,122 downwards.
ACGTGAGAACACCCATTGAAGTGAGCTGTCCCGAAGAAGAGAGGTAGCTTTGAACTCTGAAGTCTCATGTACTCTTGGGTACAAGAAGAGATCGACCTCCGGGAAAAAACTTGATACATCCCGGAATGAAGACAACAGAAATGGGAGTTGGAAATGAGAGAAAACCATTGTTTGGAGACACATTGGAAGCGAATAATAGACTGTGGGGGGTAAGGGAGTAAAAACTGAAGTAAGAGATGTTCATTACATGGAGGCAAAACGTCGAACAGCTGGTGAGCGGCTGATATCATCCTCGTCATCAGAGCAGAGGCTGTTTTGGGAGTTTGATTTTGACAATGAAACAAGTGGTCGTAAGGTCAAGAGGTCATTCAATGATGGGAGTGAGGTTCTTCTTGGAGTTCTAACGATCCCTTTGTTCTTGTTGTTATCGGAGATTTATGGGGCAGAAGAAGATATAAGCTGGGTTCGGCCCGTCGTTGCGACCGAAAGAGAACATCTTCAGTTTATTAAGGTTGTGTTTTTAAGACAGTTCTGTACCAGGTAGTATTCCCTCAGAAGTTGCAAATACAAAGTATTGGTTTTGGATCTAATTGAGTTAATATTCCAATTGTTAGGAACGAATAGCGTTCATGGTGGAATTTGGGTATTGTTTGAATTTAATGTTTGGGATCAAATTTGATACTCCTAAGAATTAAGTGCCTCATCATTAACATTAAGTGATTAACTAATTAATTTTGGGGGTTTTCTTTGTCTAGCTGCTGTGATGATTGATTTACCCCATATTTTGAATTTCCCATCAATATTAACAGTTGAATTGGATGGAGTGATTAAAAGTGTACAAATTTATTAGTTGAAGAATTATATGTATCCACTTAATAGTTGGAGGATTAAATGTGCGCCAAATGAAAAGTTTAAGGACTATTAGGGTTTTTGCCCTACAAAATATTATAAAGTTTTTCTACTAGGTGCATATTACAGCCCCTAAAATTTCAGATAATCAAGACATAAAAGAAATACTAATGGAAATTAATTTCAACAGGAACAAAAGAACAGAGACTGAGACTGAGGCACAGATTTCATGATGTTGAGGAATAAAAAAATCCAACTAAGATTCGAATAATGAAGATAATTGTGTCAGGTGAACTATCCTATAACGAACATAGCATCTTCTTTGACGTAACAATGTATAATATGCGTTGCTTTCTCTAAAGTCAAGTAATCCGCAGTTGAACAAAATTAGTAGACGAATATTGAAGATCATTAATTCTTGGCTGAATATGCATTGTTGCAATGCTAATTGAGAGATAACTAATGAAAGCAATAATGTCAGTTGGTTGAAGGTTCAAGACATTAAGTATTAACTTAAGTGAAGTTGATAAAATTTTTGCTAGTTAAATTTTAATTGAGAGAGACCAGCAGAGTGTTGGTTGTTAGATATATGGCAAAAGACTAATTTGGCTTTTGATAAAATTCTGTCTATCCTTTTCAATTGTTCATTTTTCAACGAAGGTTTTGTATTGATTCTTGAATGTTTATCCTTAGTGACAATTAACAATAACTACTTATGCTCTTCAATTTATTACTCAACAACCTTCAAACATTATTAAGTGCAATTCTTCCTTTTCTTGTCACATTTAAGAATTTTTTATATTTTACTATTACATTCTTGATATCTTGTTTATCCTTAGTGACCATTAACAGTAACTACTTATGCTTTTCAATTTATTACTCAATGAAGGTTTTGGGGACTAAATTTGTTTTCATTGAAATATTGAGAACCAATTTGACACACAAAACTATAATTCTCTATTAATTATCTGAAAACTTCACGAGGGTGCCTAGGTTTCATTTTATTTATTGCTTAGATTCTGGTTAATGTATTGCTTCAGTGAAGATCTGATGAAAGAATAAGCCATTCTAATGGAATACACCTTCTTAATATAGGTAGTGGTGGACACGGTTCAAGTTTGAACTGGAACCGGACTGAGAGTTTGTTGAATTGGAATCGAAACCAAGTTTGTGAAATCGGAACCAGAACTATAAGTTTGACTAAAGGTTAAGGTTTAGATTCACAAAAAACTTGAAGCGAAACCGAACCCGGTTCAAGACCGCTCAAACCGCCTAAAAAATACACTTATATTCTGAGTAGTTAGATCTCTTTGACTCAATTTAAAATTTAATTTTAATAGTTAGCACTCAACACCAATAGCATATGTTTTAGTCTATCATCTTGTTATCCCAATTCATTAGTAAATATAGTAATAATTGATTTAGATCCATATTAAATCTAGTCAGAGTATCAAAGTTAAATTAATCAAAGTATTAAACTAGCGCTTCATAATATTTTGAGTTTGACTAGCCATTATGGAAAATTCACAAAAAGTTATTTTTTAAAAGGATCAAGAAAATAATCATCATTAAATCAAAAATAGCAATTTGTTAAATCAAGAATATATGTATTTTCTTTTTCCTTGCCAAATGATAATACAATAAAATTCATATTTTTTCTACATTCATTATCATATTTATTTAAAATCAATTTTGTCATAACGAATATTTTAATGTAACTAGAAGAATTGGAACCAGAACCGGAACTAGAAGAAATCGAACCGAAACCGAAGGTTCAGAAACCGTAACCGTAACCGTTTCTATAAGGGTTGGTTCAGGTTCTGCCTTTCAAAAGAATCGAAACCTTCGGTTTTTAAATAGGAATCGACAATTTTGGAACCATGGCTATCCCTAAATATAGGCAACTGATGAAAAAACATTTGAAAGAACCAATTGCAAAGTCACATCATAGTCACATATTTCCAATTTTCTCTTGACTACATGCACCAAGATAACACATGCAAGGGATTTGACTTTGATGCAGAATTAAGTCAATGCTCCACATGGGGAGAATGAATATGGAATCAATAGCTAGCACATTGAAATTGAGGCTATAGTGGGAGGCGAGAAAGGAATTCACAAAACAATGAATAGAGGGCAGCAACAACACCTCCCAAACTGATTCTAGTGAAAATAAAAAAAAGAAAAATTGTCATATCAAAGAGAGGGAACATGTGGCCTTAAATCAAAGATTTTCTTCAGTCACCAAGTAATTGCGGCTTGACATTAATCAAATTTTACATAATGATTTAAGCTTGTATAATTCAATTGTTGCAAGTGTAGCTATTTGAAGAAGCTTTGCTTCCTCAAACTGAGCAGACCTATTTGGAGCCCAGAGAGTTCAACAAAGTAGTGGGAATTCCCCTACGATGACCTATAAGGCAAGAAAGAGAAACATGTGAAGGGCCTAGTAGTCAAGTCCCCAAAGACACTCCGGCGATCAAGTTAGTTTCTAAAATTGAGAGAAAATGAGTGTTTTTAAGCAGAATGATTACTTAAAAATTTGGCCCTTTCTTTGAGACACGTACCTGTATTTATATGCATCTCCTTGGAGAATTAGGGCGAGGAAGTTTTGTTGTGATAGGACATGGTAAGTTCAACTTACTCAATGATGTGTCTTTCCTAATAATCAGCATAATCATGATCTCTAATTGATAGGGATAATCCTTATTAGTCAGATCCCAACCTGATCTTTATTCTAGATGTCAAGGAGCGGATTGTGCCACTAAGGTTGGTTAAGGATTTTAGATCTGATAAAGGAAGACTGCTCAACTTGGTAGCAACGTGACGAACACGTGATGGTCGCCTCTTTACTTGTCTCCCAGATTAGATTCATCCTTATCTAAATGAATCTGATTTGAATAGTCGGGACACGTGGTTGCTGGGTAATGGATCGAGTTAGACTATCATTACTCGCAGTCTTTTCAGTTCCTATATTTTAGATGGTTTTCTCCTAAAAAGTAGCAGATATTCCTGCCAACCATCATGTCCACCCTTGGTTTGAATGTTGAATTAAATGCTCCACATGGAATTGTTTTTTCGAATTTCGAAAGCAAAAAATGGCTCTATTTTTCCCCCCAATTTCCGTTTATACATAGGAGTTTTCCTTCTCATTTGCTAGCCTTTGTCATTTCGTACTCTTAGAGCCCTAAAGCTTTTTCTCCTTCAAGCCCAAGTGTCCTTTTCATTTTCCAGCAAGAATCTCCTATTTTCGGCATCTCTTCAGCCTTCTTTCTTCTTGCTATATTTCTCCCTTTGAATCGGTAAGTTTTCTTCTTCTCTTTATGCCTGATCACTCAGACATAACTACTTTATCACCTAGACTCTAGGCTTGTTGAATTGCTAGGGTAGATATTGACATAATTTCCTCATCTCCTTTCTTATCTTCAACTTCATCTCACTAAAGGTCTGATTGTGAGTACCTCCTAGAATTATCTGATCCGATAGAAGTTATAAGTTCTCTTGCTTCTTCCTCTTGTACTTCTTCCATAGAGATTAGGGAAGAGTTGTTAGAGCAGGCAATTCAAAATCCTGTGAAATAGAACTTTTCCCCTTCTATCTCAACTCTTTCTTTGAGCCTAGAAGAGGAGACAGGAGAAGGCTGGGACAGCGAAGGCACCTAGAAGGCAGCTTTAATTACCCAACCCGAGTCTATCAACCCAAATTCTATTGATTTCGATCACTTGGAGAATTTCACTTCTTTCATTTCTACTGAATTTATAGCCAAATCATCCAGTAAACACTCCATTCCCTCTGACTTTGAACCTAGGGCAGTCAGTTTTGATGACAAGTTTGCTGACCTTCCTCAAGCTTTGTTGCTGTATATAAGGAATAGCTTATTGTTGGGTTCCAACTTCCCATCCCTAGGGCTTTCTTTGACATCTTAGCATACTTGGGGTTTAGGATCACTCAGATCCACCCTAATTCCATTAGGCACATAATAGGATTTTTAATTTTTTTCGTATTTGTTCCATTCCTTACTTTCCTTCCCTTTTTTTAGCATACTGTTCACTCAAGATCTCCCAACTCCTGTAGTACTATTTTGCTAGATGCATTTCTAGCAAGGATGGAAAAGGCACCCAAGATGTCTTCTATAGGATTCTTACTTCCATCAAAAATTGAAAAGGGGACATTCTTTTTATAAAAATCACTCTTTTCCCCCCAACGTATGAAAGGTTAGGGAGCTTGAACAAATCCCTTTCCAGGAGATTTGTACATGGATGTCTTGGATCAGTTGCTAAGCTCTAAAGTCAAACTTTACACCAAAGAATTCTCCATGAACCAAATCACTGCCGCTGATTAGTCCCTTGTCCGATTCTCAAAACTAGGATAGGGATTTAGCATTCGAGGAATACAAGAATTGTAATCTCCTTCTCCTCCTATTTTTTTTAATTTTTTTTTTTACTTCTCCAGGTTGACCTCTCCTTGACTTTCTCTTATACAGCGTGGAGATTTTCTCAAATGATTGGTCTTCTGGCTACTACTCCAGCCTTGACTACGCAGCCAACACAGTCTCAAGAAGGGCAGCCTGTGGGAGGTAGCTTGGCTCCTACCTTTGCTCTCGACGGTTGTTAAGTCCTTAATTGTACACATTATTTGTGAATATTTCTCCTTAATTATGGCCTAAATATGGTATTAATTGCTTGATTCTACTCATGTTTGGTTTTGACATTGATTTTAGGTCATTGGAATTATTTGGAGCTTAAAAGTGCAATTTTGGTAAAAATTGCAGAAGACTCCCAAGGATAAGGCGTGGGCGCGCTGTATTTGGACGAGAAGAAGATCTTGTGAAGGAATCCTATCGCCTGAGACGTGTCATCTTTGGGATTGAAGATTTTATTTCACTTTTGGGAATTTCTTTAAAAGACACTTTTATTTAAGGGAAGTTGTAATTGGTTTCCTTATTTACTTTTTTTTATTGTATTTAGCAAGTAGATTCCAAAGGGGAAGAGGACTCTTAGAATCCTTATTGGATAAGGAAACCTCCCTTTTTGTTTGCTTATTTTTGGTTTTGAGGGAATTATCGGAGGAGGAAAACTTGATCTTGGATTCTTGGCTGCCAACTTTAGTTTAGTTGATAGGTTTCTTTCCGCTTGAGAAGTTGGACGACTTGGGAGGCTGAGAACAGATTGGAGAAGACGTCTTTCGTTGTTTGAGCTTTCGTTCCATTTGTTTTCTTTTTCCTTCATAGGTTCTCTTCCTTTTAGTATAGGTAGTTCCTTTTGCAAAGTAAAAAAAAAGACAACAAAAAGGTTCCATCCTTGCTTTTGTTTAATTTTCCTATTTTTCCATTAATGTTCATTTGTTCTTCACTGCGACGCTTTGGTCGTCTTCTCATCTAAAATTCCAATCATATTCACATTCAATTCCAATGTGGTCATGGGCATACAAATTAACTCAATTGAATCACGTGGGAAGGCCATGATGAGGAGCGGCTAAATCTCTCGTCTACTCAAAGGGCAACTCGAAGGCGCGATCCATACTATTTGTGAGATCTAATCGAATCTTTATTATTTCTTTTAATTTGGTTACTATTCGTACATTTCCTGGATTAACTGTTTAGGGTTATTTTGTTAATTGAATGTCAACGGCCGGATATTTAATTTAACCTAATAGCCTATTGTCAAATTAACTGAATTGAATCCGTAATTGTTCGTTTGGTTAATAACTAGTGGTGACCACCATAATTGGTTTTATGTTGGGGAAACGTAAGATCTAGCTTAAATGAACCCTCTTAGCGTGTTCATTGGTTAGGGTTGAGTTTTTCTAGTTTTTAATGCAACTGGGCAGTTAAATTCCTATGGTCGTACCTAGGGTTGTTATCCGTTAGGGAAGCGGTCGTACTTGACCGTCAAAAAGTAAGGAAAACCGGTCCGAGCTTGTTGGTAGCTATAACTAACCTAGTAACGAGTGAATGAAATATCTTTGCATCAATGATCATTTGATTGGACTGTGCTTGAGAAGTTGTTCTTTTGGGTAGAATTTTATTACTTGCTACTTCTATTAAATTATTTTCTACTTGTTTTCTGGTGATTTATTTAATTGGTGTTTTCATTTTTATTTTCTAATTTTATTTATTTTATTTCTAGTTCTATCCCATCCAACCCCCCCCCCATTTACTGCGATCTATAAAGAAACATTTTTCCTACCCGTTCCCCTGAGGAGACGACCCTGCTTGCCACTACTACAAATTAATATTTTCTCAAAGATAATTCTGGTATATCAGGTTTAGCATACTCCTTAGAATCGGGGTGAAGCCGAACCATTGCACATCCGAGTCCCCGCTCCAAATTCGTAATTAATTGTGGTGGTAATTAGGATTTTAATATTTATTATTGCACAGGTTCGGCACCTGTCAACGGTTCCACAGCTCCCTCCCCTATCCAGCCTCCTCAGGAACTAGGCAAGGTAGGGGTTAGAAGAAGAAGACCATTGCCTAGAAAAGGGCCTAACCAGAAGAGCCCACATATTGACAGCCTCTTAAGAGACCTACTACCTCTTCTGCCTCCCAATCTGTTGGTGCCACGCCAGAAGTGGGGGGAACAGTTTATTACAGGGCCAACTCTTCTCAGGAGTAGGCTATCCAAGCTGTCTCTCTTCCCTCTGGATCTACTGCTATGTCACCTGTAGCAAGTCTAGGTCCGTCATCACTATGCACGACCCTAGGCATTTCTACCCGAAATGGGAGCTATCTATAAATGATTGAACTTAACATCCTCATGTAACTCGGGAGTTGATGCTGGGGTTAGTGCTCTCCCAAAAGACCAAAGGCTCATGAAGTTGGCCAATCCTGTTGAGTTAGTAGAGATATACTGCACAGCTCAAGCCCAAGTATGGAGATTGCTTAAAGAAATGAAGTACTATCATTGTAACTGATGGTTTCAATCCAACGTACTAGCTTTGTTTCTTCCAGGGTGGGAGCCGCCAGTGCAACTATTGTCTAGCGCCTTGAGGGCCCTATTCCCAAGTTGGATAGTGCCCGAAATGAAACAAATCTCTTGAGCAAGAAATTTTAAATGCTCAGAAATATATGGATAATCTCAAGGTTCAACTTCGAGATTGCCAGAATTACCTAAAATCTTCCCAGGTGCAAGTGACGTCTCTGGAATCCAGTCTAATTGAGGAGAAAAGCAACTACAGAGAGTTGAATGCCAGGCACAATAAAGAGCTGGTCAGAGTCTATGAGAAAGGACAGAGAAAGGCTATCCAAGAGTTCATCCAGTCCTAAAAATTTGCAAACGATTTTGCAGCTCTGAACATCCCCAACCAAGTCTGTGGTTTCACCAAGGCGATGGACATGGTCAAGCCTGTGAATCTCCCTAGGTTCGATCAATCCTAGTTTTCTAAGTATGACTTTCATGCTGATGACAAGTTGGATAGACTGTTCTATGGATACACCAAGGGCTACAAGCTGATTAACCTAATCAATAATCAACCCTAGAAATATTCAATCAACTCGAGGAAAGCTCTAACCTACACCTGTGGGTCGGTGAAGGCAAGGAGGAAGCCTAAGGCTTGGAAGGTGACCTAGGGAAGGAAGAGGAAGAAAATGAGGTCACCAACGGGGCTGCTATTACTTAGGAACCATGATGGTGTTCTGCTATTGTAAAAATTTTCTTTCATCAAAATTTTCTTTCATTTTACAATCTACAAATCTTTGAAATGAAATGAACTCACTTCCTCCACACTTGTTCTCTTTTCATATAAGTTCCTTTCCTTATGTTTTCTCACATGCTCCCTTATACGATTCTTGCCCCTTTGTATACTTAGAAATTTCTAAGTATACTAAGTTTATCATGTGCTGAAGCATTTCATATTGGATAGCTAATCCATCCATTTTACTAACAAATACAGTTAAATAAATAGGATAATTGTAATGGTAGATCTAAAAGAGAAATCGAAAGTGATCTATGTATCGCAAGATAAGTGTTTGCACTCTAACAAGGATGCATAAGAACCTCCTTAGTTAGAATCTCCAAAGCCACACAAGTTGTTTGAAAAAACCCCTAATCTTCTCTATGAGAAACTTGCCCCAAAGAGAGAAATAAGAGATGCAATTTTTTTCTTATTTTTTTAGACGAATTTTGGGTATCTTTCTTTCAAGATTTTTAGCAAAAATCTCATAAGACAATTTGTGTGTCGATTAGTCTTGTTAGCAAAAAGTTTAGTAAATAATAAATTGTCAAATCCTTATAGAAATTTGAAACCAATTTCTAATCAAATTTAGTTTCCTTATTCTAATATAACTTTTGTATTTGGAAGATAAAAACTTATTTTCACTATGAGTCTCTCATGTTTAATTTGTCTCACAAATTAAATTATAAGTTAGAAAAACTTATCTATCAAGTCCTCATGTGAAATTCATTCAATCCAACTAAAGAAGTTCTTAGTGTGTGTGACCCATCAGGTTTTCAAACAGATTGGCAATAAGTATGAGTAATAATTCTTAATAAATAAGAACTAGATAAATTAAAACTCTTTTTAATTTATCATTGATTCCACTAATCAATCAACTAATACTTATAGATCAAGATTGGCATCTACAAATGAGTTACGACCATCCAAATAATGAGAAAAGTCAAGTGGATAATTTCATCTTTCAGTAAACATTTGTTGTGTAATTATAGTTTTTTACCACACTTATCTCGCATTAATTTTGGAATAAGTAGTGCCTATTCCATTATGTGGTTAATGCTCTTTTTTTATACCAAAATATAAATCCAATAAAGAAGTACATAGAAACACTTTTTAAGACTCTTCCACTTTGCGCTAAGAATTCCGAGTTATACTTTTACAAGTGGCCAAACATGAGATAACTCTTACAAAAAAGGTGGTAAATCTTTATAAGTTATTCATTATCTTTTCACACTTCAAATATATACTCATTTGCTAATGATGAGCATTCCCTGTTACGGGAGCAATCAAATAGCAAACAAAGTATAACTATCTATAATTAAAATATCATGATAACCATAAATCTAAGGATTACTAGCACAAAAACCACTTAGATATTAATCCTTTCACATTTAAAAGATATCTCTATGCAGATCAATTTAGTGAACTTCATCGTACCATCAAACATCCATATTTTAGTTTAGGTGTCTCACACACCATACTAAATGAGATCTACAACTTCTCATATAGAAGTGGCATAGTATATGCTAGTCTAACTATATTAACAATGCGCTGTCTTGTGAATACTTTGATTAGAGATATCTAAGAATAAACCTTATGTATAATTGCATGAATCTCACCATCATAACTCTTATGATTTCATCAATTAAGTTTATTCTAAGAGATTTATCATACTTATATAACTAAATATATAAGTAATTAATATGATAAATATGTTATTTATTATTACATAAATAGTTCACGTGCATATTAAATCTTAATTGATTGATTTTAGGGTATGCACACTTTCAATAGTTTGACTGAGACAGACCATGGCCTAGATAATAGTGGATCATATTACAATGGATTTTACCAGTTTTATTTAATCTGTTTTGACAAAAATAAATAACTAGTGGCAGCCCAATTAAAGAAAATATTTCTAACAGTTTCAACTATATATGATGGAAAGTCTATAACAACGTAGCTCAAGTTGATTTACAAAATATTACTGACAGTGTCAACTATATATGATGGAAAGTCTGTAACAACGTTGCTCAAGTTGATTTACGCAGCTAGCTTTTCCAGATTTCACATAAAATTTTGCTTATCGAGGAATGCCCAGAGCATTTTTAAATCCCCAACCTCTTAGAGGGTGATTCCCATTCTTCTTGAAACCAGTCCAATTACTTTTCTTTCCTTTGAAATTAAGAGAAACAATTAAAAAAGGTTAAAGGCAAGTCAGTTTGAATACCGAATTATTCAACATTAAAGTCTTTGGCGGTCTACATGCCAAACAAAAGGGTATGAAGTCCAGGGGCCCATTATTTTCACCAATGCAGGCCAAAAAAGATAAATTAAAATAAATGAAATACAATTAGAGGCTGCTGGTCATTCTTGCTCGCATTCTGAATGATGAATTCTTATTGACAGTTTCACTGGACGGCTTGTCTTTTATCCTGACAATGTTATAAACCCAGCAACCAGCTAAGGCTCCAGCTATGGGACGAACAATATACACCCATATTCCAGTATAGCAATTTGAGACAATTGCTGGCCCCAAACTCCTTGCTGGATTCATTGATGCCCCAGAAATTGGCCTGTCATTTAAAAGCAATTAATCACGAGTATGAAACACAAAAAATTGTTTGCTAAGTTCTTCTAGGCAGAAGGAAGCAATGTTTTAATCAGCAAGGCCTCCAGTTATTATTTCAACTCATTGGAACTATTTAGGTATTGTCTCTGCAACGTAATTTCTTTTAACCAGCTTCATTGGTGATTCGGGTATTTTTTTTTTATTTTATATTTTAGGCAAGTGATTCAGGTGTTAATCTTACAGAAGATCGATCTTAGATACTAATTAACTATTGAGGGCACCATTTAGTACCCGGCAAGCAAAGAATTAATTGTGGCGATAGCTCCAACAGCTAGTCCAGCGAGTTCTTGTGGCTGCATATGATGAAAATCAAGAATCAACAAATAAACTATAAAACGGCTCTTGAGAAAAGAGAAATATGCATAAAAAGTAATACTTTTTCAAGGCTTAAAAATTGATAACCCGCATCAAGCAAAATATGATTGAGTTGGGGGTTGATACCCACATAAATTAAAAGGGTTGTGGGTTGATGCAATAGCCAGAACAACTGCACTAAATAGTTGACATCTTGGATCAAACAAAATAAGGTTGGCTCGATGTGAGACACCGTTTAATTCACACTCCAGATGGATTCAATTTTATTCACTTGATTTTTGATTTTTAACGTCAATTATATTTTGCGGTTAGTGTAAATCCCTTTTTATCCAAACTTTTATATTCTACAAAGCTACTCCCTTATTTAATAGCATTTTTATTTTCTAAATGATTGACACCTTGAATCGAGCAAAATAAGATTGACTGGATCAGAGGCATCCATTATTCACACCCAGATCGAGCCAATCTCATTTCACTTGATTCTGAACGTCAATGGCTACCATTACCTTTTTCTAACGTTCATTTTCACATAACTATTCTTATTCTCATTTTATGGCATTTATGTTTATAAGTAAGAAATCATCGTTTAAATTTGATGAAACCATATAAAGAGAAAAGCGATGAGAGTTGCGCCGACCGCTCGTTCGTCAGTGGCAACACCGGAGACGGCGAACATGAGATAGAATGTTAAGAAAAACTCCAATAGTAAAGACTCGATGTTGGACCCCACCGGGATGGTCCCTACAGATTGAGGCCAAAAGCTAGCCGGACGGTTCCACTTGCTACAGTTGATGCGAAGAGTTGAGCACAAATATAAGCAGGTACCTGCAATGGTGAAGGGTGGATTCAGTGGCTAGCTAATGCAGGAATATAAGATTTAAGGGCAAGAGGTGCAAGAAAACATGTTTGGGTGGTAAATTTTTTTTTTTTCTGATTTATAATTTTCATGAAGTTTTGGATTGTCAAGTCCAAATGTTGTTGCAGTTTATGTTTACTCAGCAAAATAGCATTCATGAGAGTAACATCTCTAACATGTTAACAAATCTTAGTAGTTTCCAGCTAAACATGGATCTTAACATCTGAGAAAATCATATTTTCTTCTCATTTAGATTATAAAGAGACTTTATTATATTGGGGATATAAAGCTATAGAATCTATAAAAGATAACAGAATGAGGATTGATCTTTTTTTGCACTAAAAGTATATACACTAGTAGGATTGCATGCATAAAAACTAATATTAGTTTGAAGTTTGAATTCCAAATTTTATACGGTTGTCATGCATCGAGATCATTAACATGTACACATATAAACTATATTGAAATAAACTAAAAAAATCTCATTTGGAGCTCTAGACTTAGATTCGGCATGTTAATTAACTTAACTCTGAAAAAGTTTTGGCACAGATGCATGCTTGATACTTACATGAAAAAAATAAATAAATGCATGCTTGGTTTTAATTATTTTACCCGTTTCCCTGCAAACCTCTTGCATGTAGCAAAAGCAATGGTGATGGCAGGATTAAAATGAGCACCGGAGATATGTCCAACTGTATAAACCATCACCATCACATTCAATCCTGACAGGATCGCTTTTTCTGGATGTGTCAAAATATTGTCCATGTCCAAATTCACCACTACTGAAGCAAATGCAGTAAACATCAGCAAGTAAGTACCTATCAGCTCAGCCATTAACTGCAATATTGCATTCAGACATGTTTAGTCAGTAGACAAGATTGAGATATTTAATGAAAAATAGTCTAATTCAATATGTCTTTGGATTGAACTGATGTTGGTTGAATAACTCAAGAATCTGTAAAGGATTACCTGTTGCAAAAATCGAGTAGGTACCATGCAGCCTGAAGAGTTGTTACATTTGTTGGAAGCTAAATGCTCATCTTTTATCTCCACAACAATATAATGGTTTTGATAAGTCTCTAATGTGTCTGCCATTAGTGACTTCTCTATAACAAAATTGGAATGTGTCCTTCTAAATCTATGAACTTTTTGAGGTATGTAAATGTTAGAAGTGGAAGTCCGGTATTTATATGGTCTTCAAAGTATATTCTCACGTGAATTCGTGTATCCTAAGATGTAAAGTCGTACTTCCTTCACACAAATTTAGAAAGTTACATTGTCATTATGTAATCGTCTTGACCATTGAAATACTACAATTCTGTGAAACACGCACAAAAAAAAAAAAAAAAAATTCCGGGCAATGATTTTCACACCGCAATTTGTCCTGGCCTGTATGGCCTGTCACTTTACACCAATTGAAATCACCCAAATATTTATGCTTAAATAACTTAAACATTAAAACTACCCAGAATTATAGAAGACAAACTATTGCTCTAACGTTCACTGCAGCAAATTGATGGCTGTCTGTAGACAGCTAGATTCCTAGAATGGCGCTGAGTATAACATGTCCTTTTCTCTCCAATGTCAACCGTTAACAACGCAAATTCTTTTTGTTTGAAGTATGAAAAACCTTGAAGGACGGTCAGCACTGAGGAAAATGGAACTGTTTAATCTCCTGGAGATATTCTCGGGGTCTGCTTCCGCCACTGGCAGAATGAAGAATTTTGACCCATTTTCTCGAAGAAGTGACGATGGTGATGGTGTCTTTTTTTTTTTTTTTTTTTCCAGAAACGATAGGATGTGATGGTGTCACTTAGTATAAAAAAATTCTATGTTTTTAAACTCGGACCAGACCGGCCGGTACGACCGGTTGAACCGGGAACCGACCAGACATCCGGTCCGAGTCATTCTTAAAACCGAAAGTTTCAAAATCCGGTCAAAACCAGTCAAAACCCGGGTGAACCGGTTGACCGGATTTTGACTATTTAACCAATTTTTTTTTTCTTTAACCCATCATATCCTTTCAAAGTCACTTTTTAAGTTTTAGTAAATATGCTTTAACCTCTCATTATTTTAATAAAGTGTAAAATTAATCCAATACATTTTTTAAACTACATTTCTACCTATATATATATATATTTTATATTTTTTAAGTCAATTTTGTGATTAAATATAAAATTCTTAAATTTGTATATAAAGTCATAAATCACCAATTTGAGAAAATTTTTTATATATATAAAGTTGAAAACTACCAATTTGAGGGAATTTTTATATACTATTTTTTAAGGAAAATTTTTTTATATACTATTTTGATTATATTTATTAATATATATTTATGACATATTTATGACGTCATCCGATTTGACCTCCGGTCAAACCCGGTAGGACCCATCAATCCCTGACCCCTAAGTTCGGCCGGTTCACTTTCCGGTCCGAGTCTAAAAACATAGCCTAGTACATCAATAATGACTGGAAAGAGCATATTCAAGACAGGCCATGCATATGCAGCATACCACTCTGGGAACGAGGTTTTGGACTTTGTGGGGTAAGTATGAAGTAATCAATTGTCACCGTACACAACGTAAAGAATGGTCAACAATGAATGAACAAAAACTTAGGCAGTCCGTACGCAATGTACGGGATGGCCATTAATGAATAAACCAAAAATTTAGAGCTCTTATGGCCTATTAATGTAATCTCAATAATCTACATACATTGGCTGCTTGGTCAATTTTCTGACTAGCTAAATTGGATTTGAGAATATATTCGTACATGGGACATTGACAATAAGTTATTGAAATAAAGACATGCCTCTTAATACAGTGGATTAAACTACACTTTTGACATATTATTTGGTTTGTCAAAACAGTGAACGGAATACTTTAACCAACGACCTTTGTTCAGCGGTACTAGAGCTTTCTTCAGAGTTGTAATCTTTTGAGTTTGAGCCCTAGTTAAAGTGAAATGTATCAAAAGAAAGAAAAAACCAAATATGATTATGCCACACAAAATAATACTGTAAGGTTTATCTACTAGGTGCATATTACACCCGCTAAACTTTCAGATAATCAAGACATAAAAGAAATACCAACGGAAATTAATTTCAACAGGAACAAAAGAAAGAGACTGTAGCAGAGATTTCATGATGTGGAATAACAAAATCCAACTAAGGTTTGAATAACGATGATACTTGTGTTAGGTGAAATATCCTATAGCGAACACAGCACCTTCTTTGACATAACAATATTAATGTATAATATGCGTTGTTTTCTTTGAAGTTAAGTAACCCAAAATTGGACAAAATTAGTAGACAAATATTGAAGATCATCAATTCCTGACTGAATGTGCATTGTTGCAATGCTAATTGAGAGATAACTAATGAAAGCAATAATGTCAGTTGGTTGAAGGTTCAAGACATTAGGTATTAATTTAAGTGAAGTGGATAAAAATTTTGCTTGTTAAATTTTGTTTGAGAGAGAGCAACAGAGTGTTGGTTGTTAGATATATGGCAATCGACTAATTTGGCTTTTGATAAAGTTCAGTTTATTTTTCAACGAAGGTTTTTTTATTGATTCTTGATTGTTGTTCCTCAGTGACAATTGACGATAACTATTTATGCTTTTCAATTTATCACTCAACAGCCTTCAAATAAGTGCAATTCTACCTTTTCTTGTCATATTTAAGAATTTTATATATTTTACTATTACATTCTTGATATTGACCATTAGCTATTTCTCCATTTCCTCTAATTGTCTTAAATTTGCCTAAAATCACTAATTTTGGGGATTAATTAACTGAAAGAAGGTGCCCAGACTTCGTTCTATTTATTGCTCAGATTTTGATGAAGATGTGGTGAAAGAATATACTAATCTAATGGAATACACGAAATTAATATAGGCAACTGACCAAAAAAACGTCTCAATGGACCAATTGCAAAGTTAAATCACAATCAAACATTACCAATTTTCTGTTAACTATATGCACCAGATAACACATGCATGGGATTTGACTTTGACGGAGAATTAAGTCAACGTCCTATATGGGAGGATGAATGTGGAACCAACGAATAGTGGGCTGCATTGGGGAGGCGGGAGAGGAATTCACAAAACAACGAATAGAGGGCAGAAACAGCCGGTCCCGAATTAACTCCGACCTGTGAAATTAAAAAAAGAAAAAGTGTCATATCAAAGACAGGAAACATGTGCATCAAATCCAAGAGCCTTTCTTCAGTCACCAGGTGATTAAGTTTTCACGTTGATCAATTTTACGTTATGATTTGGGAAAATTTCAGAAACCTCCCCTGAGGTTTCTGACAATTTGACCAAGCACTCTTAAACTTTTAAAAATTTCACTTGCCTCCCTTATTTTATGTTTTTGGTATCATTTATAACCCATTTTAAAATATAATATTAAAAAATTCATTTTGGAAAAGTAAATGCAATTTCATTCCAAAATTACCCTTTGTTGTTTTACTTTTTATTGTCTAAATATATTAATAACAAAATAAATGAAAGTTCATGCCGATTGAAAAAATATAGTACATTTTTATATAGCAGATGTTAGTATTTGAATTCTGCAAGTTACAAAGATAATATGTTCTTTGTTACAAAATGTTTTCAGTTAACTTAAGAAGTTTTACAAATCATTTACATATTTTTGAATTTTCTACTTTTTATCCAAATTGATGATTTCAAGACTAAAAAGACATAACATGCCAAAAATTATATAAATTTGTTTGTATTGTTTTTAAATCAGTGCAAAAAGGTATCATCATGGTTATAAATTATTATAAGTTATTTCTAAGAGTATTATAAATTATTCATAATTTTGAGTAATTTAACATTTCTTGTCCAAACCAATGACATAAAAACTACTAAAGAGCTTTTTTAATATTGTTACCAAATCCTAAATGTTCATTAGAATACTACGTCCATCTGTTTACAAAAATTAAAAAGACACGTTTGGTGTATTATAGTAATTAAGAAATCATAAGAAAATGGCAAACTTGGAATAGAACTATATTCTCTTACCCAAAATAAGTTTTTTAACATTATATTTCGAAATGGGTTTCACTTGCAAAATTCAAATATTATGTTTACTATATAAAAATGCATTATATTTTTTCCAATCAACATGAACTTTTATTTATTTTGTTATTAATATATTTAGACAATAAAAAGTAAGACAACAAAGGGTAATTTTGGAATGAGATTACATTTACTTTCCCAAAATAAATTTTTTAATATTATATTTTAAAATGGGTTATAAAGGGATAATTTCAGAAACCTCCCCTAAGGTTTCTCATAATATCACTTAGCTCCCTTGAGGTTTTCAAAATCTCACTTACCTCCCTTGTCAACTTGACAAAATTAAATATTCATATCAAAAGTCACAAATTGACAATATTACCCTTGATCCTGATAACTATTTAACTAAAAAATCAAACCAAAAATAAAATTTTCAAACCGAAAAATGTATATTAAAAAAAATTGTTATCTAATAATAGTCCATATTTATTTATATTGAGGTTATGTTAAGATAACAAAGGAAATGGATAAATTAAATCTAATCAAAATCAACTACTTAGGAGGATTTTAGTAACTAACAAACATCTTAAAAAATTACATGGACTGTTATAATTAAGAAATTCAAAATTTTTTTGGAAAATATATTTTAATACATGAGGTAGTTTAAGTTGTATTGATACCTAAAATAATCTCTTTATACGTATAAATTTTTCATGGTGTAATTTTTTCGAAGTGTAAATTTTACTTTTTTTTAATACAACTAAAATAAATAGTTTAAGTCAAGAAATTTACGCCTTACAAAAATTTAGTCTCGATTTATTTTTATTTTTGTTGTAAGCTTCAAAAGTAGGATAATGCAAGGGTAATATTGGAACAAAAGTTTTGTCTTTATTGCATTTTTTTCACAGGGATTACAATGTTACAAGAAATGTCAATCCAAGGGAGGTAAGTGAGATTTTGAAAACCTCAGGGGAGCTCAGTAATATTATGAGAAATCTCAAGGGAGGTTTCTGAAATTATCCCGGTTATAAATGATACCAAAAACATAAAATAAGGGAGGCAAGTGAGATTTTTAAAAGTTTGAGGGTGCTAGGTGAAACTGTCAGAAATCTTAGGGGAGGTTTCTGAAATTATCAGTAAATCATAAGGGATAATTTCAGAAACCTCCCTGAGTTTGACAGTTCACAAACTTTAAAATCTCACTCTTTCCTTACTTTATGTTTTGGTATCATTTGTAACCCATTTTAAAATATAATATTAAAAATTCATTTTGAAAAAGTAAATGCAATCTTATTCCAAAATTACCCTTTGTTGTCTTACTTTTTAATGTCTAAATATATTAATAACAAAATAAATGAAAATTTATGTCAATTGGAAAAAATATAATGCACTTTTATATAGTAAACATTAATATTTGAATTTTGCAAGTGAAACCCATTTCAAAATATAATGTTAAAAAACTTATTTTGGATAAGAGAATATAGTTCTATTCCAAGTTTACCCTTTTCTTATGATTTCTTAATTACTATAATACACCAAACGTAATTTTTTAATTTTTGTAAATGGATGGATGTAGTTTCTTAATAAACATTTAGGACTTGATAACAATATTAATAAAACTCTTTAGTAGTTTTTGTGACATTGGTTTGGACAACTCAAAATTCTGAATAATTTATAATACTCTTAAAAATAACTTATAATAATTTATAACCATGATGATACCTTTTTGCACTGATTTAAAAACAATAAACAAATATATATATATATATATATATATATATTTTGACATGTTATATCTTTTTAGTCTTCAAATCATCAATTTGGACAAAAAGTAGAAAATTCAAAAATATGTAAGTGATTTGTAAAACTTCTTAAGTTAACTTAAAATCCTTTGCAACAAAGAACATATTATCTTTGTAACTTGCAGAATTCAAATATTAACATTTGTCATATAAAAACGCACTATATTTTTTTTTCAATCGACATGAACTTTCATTTATTTTGTTATTAATATATTTAGACAATAAAAAGTGAGACAAAAAAGGGTAATTTTGGAATGAAATTGCATTTACTTTCCCAAAATGAATTTTTAATATTACATTTTAAAATGGGCTATAAATGATACCAAAAACATAAAGTAAGGGAGGCAAGTGAGATTTTTAAAAGTTTGAGAGAGCCAAATGAAATTGTCAGAAACCTCAAGGGAGGTTTCTGAAATTATCCCTATGATTTAAGCTTGTGTACTTCAACTGTCACAAGTGTAGCTATTCAAATTTTGTGCTCCTCAAAATGTAGGAAACAATTAAACAGGCCAGTCCAGAACCACATCATCATCTTCCAAGCCTTTACATGATCCGACAAAAACGAAGATAACCCAATTGCAGATAATAAACCAAACGAAAGGCGATTCTCTATTGGGAGCTCTTCCCAGATTTCCGAAATTTATTCTAATTTATGAAAGTCAGAAAAATTCACAAGAAATTAAAAGTGAAGAAAAATAATTTTTGATTCATTGAAAGTTACTAAACTAAAATTTTAAACATTAACTCAAGTAATTTTGCCTTGTTGCGGCTGAATTGTTTAAAGTATCCAAGAAACTTGAAAGTTCCAATCTTTGCACTGGTGTCACGAAATATATATCCTGAATGAGGTATCTCACTATATTGAGTAAGTTTTAGGTGCTTTAAAAGATTTTTTTTTTATTAAATCCAGACTAATGGAACAAACACCATTACGAGCCTTTCAACTCTATCAGTATCTCTTGATTTTTCATTAGTGATTTACGACATACATTAGCCAACTTTATTAATAGAAAACACTGGTTTGTCATGACAACTAAGAATCATATTAGATAAGACTTTAAAGATAAAAGATTAAAATTTTGTATTCAACTCTTCTCTAACCAATGTTTTGTATAGTTTATCTCTCTTCTTACAACTTTTATCTTTCTTAACAAATTTGAATTTTTTATCCATATGGACTTATGGAGTATATTAATTATTTTATTTTGTTTATACTAAGTAACTTTAATTAGTATGATTGTAATTGTAACATTGCCAAATTTATTGACATTGATGGAAATTGAATATTGTTGATAAGAAAATAGATTATGTTATCTTTTGTATTTAATTAGAATCAAATATGCATTTTGACATTTATAATCTTTATAGAAATTTAAAAATCATCATTTTTTGGATCTACTTTACAAATTTTTTTTACATATATTAGTACATTATAATGAATATACTTATAGAATTTTTTTAAAACAATTTTTGGTTGTTAAAGGCTTAAAATGACTTTTTTTTGATTATTTAGCAAAACTTGGGATTTCTTTATCCGATTTTGACTCATTTCCACCTTTCCTATTTCCGTTATTTCCAATCAATAGTTCATTTTTTAAATTAAAATTAATTTTTCTTGACTCAATTTGTTCACTTATTAGTTGTGCTGCTATAGTCAACACAAGTTTGATCAATTGGTAAGAACAAACCACTTTCTAAGAGAGCGTGCTTGATTCTAACTATTAATGTAATAATTGTCCAGTAGATAATTTGTAAATACTCTGTAAGTGACCTGTAGTTATTGCTAGAGGTGCATATTGGCCAAAAAAAAATTTATATTTTTAAGTATAGTTTTTCTTGTAGGTTTTTTATTTTACCCAATTAATTTGTATTTGCGCCTCCACAACACTGGTTAAATGAAAATTTTGTGTTATAAGTAGGAATTTAGAAAAATTTTGTTTTTATCCTTAATAATTTGTAAAAAAAAAAAAAACTTACTTATGTTCTTATAACTAATAGCCTTTTATGTCGGTGCTTAAGTAAAACAAAAATGAGACTTAATTCAATACTTTAATGATAACTACAAGTACAAGTCCAATATTTTAAGGAACTTAAGGCCCGTTTGCAATCGGGAGTGCCTGATAGCTTATCAAAAAGCACCTCAATTAGTAAAATTTTTAATCAAACTACTTATTAAATACTTAATCATATAATTTGGGTGCAAACTTACATAGATGCTGATCTCTTGAGGTTCAACATCAGTTCCAACTATGTCATTGAATGAAAGGGATGTATTCTCATTAAAACAGCAATTAGAGTCATCATTATCATAAAAAAGATATCCACTTTTACATGCAACATTCCCGCCATTCTCAATAGGATCAAATTGTATATTATTAAATAAAATAACTTCATATAAAGCATACAATTGATACTGTATTCTTTCAAAGTGTGATACTAATTCATCTATCCTTTCCTCCACCGTGTCAAAATGATTGAAAATTACATCAGCTAGTCTTTCTATATCTAAATTCATTTGATTATTAATTCTTTCTAGAGCAAGCTCCCATTCACTCTTTTACTCTTCTATGACTAACTCTCAAGACAAAAGTGCATTAGTTAACCTTTCATTACTAATTCCCAAGATAGTTTAGATTATTTTGGATACATACAGGTTGGTAATCATAAAAATATAATGAATCATTATAGGCACCTTGATTATCCCAATCATAATCATAAGAATTATCCCAATTAGAATCATATTGATCAAAATAAGAGTTATAATGCCCAAATTCATCATAATAATCCACATTTTATGCTTGCATATATGTATGAGCAGCATGATATCCTCCACACAAGTTACAAACCATATGATTGGAGTTAGAAGTATTTGTGACAGCCCCACTTCTCCCTAGGGCGAACCCTAGGGTATCGGCGGGCCGCCTGCCTAGCTCTCGCCAGGACTCACTACAGTTCTCAATTAATTACAAATTAAAAACTCCAATAAATAACAATTACAAATCTAAAACTCCAAAAGTACAAAAATGCTAAAATCCACAAGTACGTCCTAGTAGTAAATACAACCCAAGTTCTCCAAAATATAAATTACAACTCAACCAAAATTACAATTGTACAAGAAATACTCCAAAATTACTAATAAGGCCACTACACATGCTTCCGATCACCTCGATTCCTGTGGAGGGAAAATAAATATTTGTGGGGTGAGCTAAAGCTCAGTGAGGTTCCGAGAAAACAAATATTTTAGAATTTCACTATTTTATCAGAGCACAAAACATTGTAACATTCAAATCTTTGGAATCACGGGAAGAGTATTTTTCACTAAAAATTTGCAAGACGAAAACAATTCACGAAATAATTCACTTCATCACACAAGCTCTTTGAAAAATAATCAAGCACACTCACGCGTACACTTTTCAACTAGAGATAATACTGGCCGCTTCGACTGAGATCGGACTCACTCAGGGAGACTTGCTCGGATTGTCTCAACTAGGAGAACGCTTAAGAAACATTAAATCAATTATAAAGGATATGCTCACTTGAGCTATTTCACCTGGTCCACTTCACCTTATAACTCCCGAGCAACTCCCTTAGTTCATCCGGCCATCGCCTTATCCCTCCGGAGGTAATACTCGAGTATACCAATCAAGGTTCTAAGTATCAACCTACCGAGAAGTCCGCTCGCCGAATAGGCGATAACGAAGGGAAAGGCCTTATTCACCAATGTGGTAAAGTACATGGCCTACATCATGCGCAAAGTAATGATCAGTCAAGACCAAGGAGTTTTTTTTTTTTTTTGTTTTAAGATAAAGCTTTCCAACCTATCCGGCCACACTAATGGCGTACTCAAGTAGGCTTTTGACCCACCGACGCTCAAGAAGGTGGTCTTAGATAGGCTTTTCTAGCAAAAGGGTCTTGAGACCAGTTCACCGATGATAAAGTACACATCGACCTACAAGTAGTAAACGATGCGATAAAATACACATCGGACTACAAGGGGTAAAATGCTCCTTGGTATACCACTATCAAACAATCAAGTTATCAACAAACAATCAAGGAAACAAGTAATTATTTCAACTAATAAATAACAACACTTAAACAAATAACACTCAACACTTGAACATTTAATTAATATTCAAGGACACTCAAAAGTAACATGTAAAATCAAGTAACAATCACTTCAACAATAAATTATTTTACCTGCACACATTAATTTGAAACACAATTCCTTTGGAATCAATTTCTTTTGAAACCACGAGTAAATTAAGTCATTGACCAATATGTGTGAAAACATAGTTGAAATAAATTTTAAACTAGAAATATAGTAGTAGCGAAATATTTACAAATAGGTTAACATATAGTTTGAACACTTGAAATACTAGGAAAATATTTCATTTAGAAAAGTAGCAACGGAACATTTCATGTGAAAACCAGTGAAAAGCTAGTCTAAAATCAAGTAGAACAAGTTTGACAAATAAGTAGAATAAGTTCGAAAACAAGTTGGAAAGCAAGGGTGAAAACAATTTTGGAAATAAGATCGAACAATCATCTAGATATTAACAATTTAACGAACCAGGTTATTTCATACGAAAAACTACATTAAACATCAAAAGAAGTTTGTAAAGAGTTTCAAACACATTTTGAAATACTTACAAATAATTGGAAAATGTGTCATTTAAAAGAATAGTAGTAAAATGTTTCATGTGTAAATAAATGGGAAAAACAAATTAGGACATGTTTAAAAACAAGTTAAAACAAGTTTAGAAACAAGATGAGAGCAAATTTGAAAACAAGTGAAGTAGTAGGTTAGTGAACCATTTCACAAGTAATAACATGAGTAGCAAGTTTGAGATAGCAAGATCAAAGTAAAGTAGTAAGTCATTTCACAATTGAATTCTAGTAAAACATTTTAGTTGAAACGAGTTGGAACACTCACCAAATTTCACACTCGTCCACATAAATCACCAATCACCATTTAACCTTCATGGCATAATTGAATCCTGAGATCAACATAATATAACAAGAATTTACCACTTCTAATTCATAACAAATGAAAAACTTTCATTTGAAACCCTCAAGCAACTCACATTAATAATCCAACTTAATCCCCCAAAATTAGTGTCCAAACTTACTAAACCTTTAGCTCAAATCAAGGGAAGAACTTCAAACATTTAGAGCAAGAGTCCAGGTATAAAATGGAGTGAAAATATTATTTTGAACCAAGAAAAGTATTTGAACCAAATCAAAATGAAGGAATGAGTATAAAAGAGAAACATCAACTTTGGCAGATTTGACACCTCCCGGTGTTTTGATCAAAACCAGAGCTACGCTTATCGGATTGAGTTTAATTTTACACCGTTTCGAAGCTAAGACACAGATCTACAATTTTTGTGAAGCCATCGAAATTCACTTCATGCATTTTCGTAGTCAAAAATGGCAATTACAGAGACTTAAGAAAACTGTCGGGTTACGTCAGGAAAGCAGGAGCAGCTTCGGGAGAAAATCCATAACTCAATGTAGAAATATCGAAATTGAGTGCCGTTAGTGGCGTTTAAAACTAGATTCATAGGGCTTTCAATGGTACAAAAATCAGACTCTAGTTCGTTGCCAATTGATACCAGAAAATCCGACAAGTTGGCTGAAACTAGAGACTGTCGGGTAAACAGGGGAGCAGAACAGTCAGGGGTATTTTGGACATTTCTCATGCTACAGTACTACGATTGCTCTGAAATTTTCTGGGTGGAAAGCTAACTCAAATCCCTACAACTTTCATGTTTTGAGAAAGAACTGGTTTGGACTCTAACATGGTCAAATTCGCAGAGGAATTGAACACAAAAATCTGGAATTTAAGATCAAACAGTTGGTGTGCAATCTTCCCTACTTCATCAAACGAATTTACCAAGCAATGATATCCATCCAAAATCTGTCCTCAGCTATCCTAATCCATTCTAAACATCAACCACAAGCTATACTACAAGATTCAAGGGTTGAACAAGCTAGGTTACCTCTAAAACCTTCAAGAAGCAAAGCTGAAAATTTCAGCTTGTCAGCCGGCCAGCAATCTTCCATGCCATATCAAGCAACCTTGACTAATCATCATGTAACCAGCATTTACAACTTCAATCAATCATATATAAAGCCAGTAAAACCATAAAGAAAGAGTAAGAATCAAGTGAGTTGAGTACCTCTTGTGAACCTCCAAACCAACACAAACTCCACCCAAGAAACCTCCAAGTTCTTTCCTCTCTTTTCTTTCCTTTCTTTCTCTCTTTCTTTGGCTCACGGTTTCTTCCCCTTGTTTTTCCAGCCTTGCAGCCGATCCTCTTGGCTGCCTTTTTGCTAGGAAATTAAGTCCCTTAGATATTTATTTAGTTTGGTCAAAATTGGGTCCAAGTCCAAGTCAACTATCTCAAGCCAATTCAACCTAGCAACTTCAATGATCTTTCACCTTGGCCCCAAATGATTTCATTTCCTAGCAATTAAGTCCACTAATGCCTAATCTCACCTACTTTAATGCCTAATCTCACCTACTTAAACTACTAATCACCCAAGGATTTTAATCACCTTCGCGCAACTCTTACTACCTTAACCAACCGAGATCGCAAAATATAATCCAAAATTAGGGTTTTCAAGTAAACCAAAACTTGTAACACTTGAAATACCATTGGTAAGAATACGGGATGTTACAGTATTAACATTCTGATTTTGCTCAAACACATGCATGATATTGTCCAACTTAGAAATTATAATCAAGTGACCAAATTTAACACTTAAAGCTCTCATGCCATCTTCAAATAACATAACTTCGGACATCCTTTAATTACCTCTATTCATGGAGTTTTGCACATGCTAAGGGACTATTATTGAAATTCCACTTCTCATGCATTGCTTGCCTGATTGCACTATTCTTCTTGAATTTCTAAGCATGCATTCAGAGTGATTCAAAAACAAGATTAGTTAAGAAGAAAAACTGACTTGACACACAAAACTACAAAAACATAAGACTCTATAAACACACAAGAAAACTAGACATACAAACATAAGAAAAATCATGTAAAAATGTCTAGACTGATACATTATTCTTAACACCAATATTAAATCAAATCTTCCCCAACAACAACGCCAAAAACTACATGAAATTTTATCCTTTGCTTCAATTTTGAAAATCTAAAGATCCCATTTTCTACAAGTATATGGATTGTTTATCGAGTACAAAGAATATTAAGTGTTCATCCCATAGGGGAGATTGATCAACTACCGGTAGTTTTTAAACTCTTTTATTTTTTAGACTACCACAAATAATGCAATTAAAATTGTACTACTAGCATAATATAAAAGTAAGCAAAAATAATGACAAAAAAGCTCGTAGGGCTATAGAATTCCAAACTAGTCTTACAAGTGAATCTGCCAATTAATTGAATGTTATTATCTCAACTAGTTATGATGTAATTTTCTAATGTATGCGAAACTTACTCGCATAGTGAATCAAATATACCTATAACTAATCTATACCTACTCTTGTTGTTATGAAACTGACTATAAATTTATTACTTCTCTGAAATTACATGAAACAAGTCACCCCAGCCATAAAGATGCACCTCTATTTTCATGAGTATACTCCCTAGATTTAAACATTCTTGAACTATTGTTAAGCCCAAACTTTAATTGCAACTTAAAACCTTGAAATTGTCACAATTATTGGCTAGTTAATCATGATAATAAATGCAAAGTGTTAAATAATTATGCTCAAAATAATAGTATCAAATAACCCAAAAAAATTACAAAATAAGATATAAAAAGTTCATCAATAACTCTAGGCATAAACTTAAAATTCCTAATGAAAACAAAGTCCAAACTTGTATGAAACCAAACTTAAATAAATTACAAAAGATAAATAGTTGGAAAGGAAATTTAACCCTTGTCACATTAGCTTCCTCCTTGCCTTCTTCATCCTCCAGCTTCATCTTTGTTTAACTTTATACAAGAAAGAATGAACTACTAAATCTAAACTAAACTACACTAACCTAAACTAAGAAGTATGAAAACTACATCTTGAAGTGATGGAGTGTCTTCACACTTCCAAACTTAGCTCTTTGATTCTTGAAACAATGATGTGTATATATAAAAGAAAGAGCAAATGGCCAAAAATATCACTAAACTATTGACTTTCATATCTTTTGGTCACTGAACTTTTTTTTTAGCCAAAAATATCACCGAACTCCTAAAAGCATGCAATTTTTACCATTCTGTCAATTATGCACGTTAAATGGGACGGAGGGAGGATCTCCTGAACAGTTGTGAGGGGTAAATTTGTCTCAACAAATCTAGCGCATTAAAGAAAGATAGATCGAGAATGTTTGACTTTTCAGTGTGAAGAGTAAAGCAACTACAGTGATTCAAAGACATTGAAGACAAGTTTCATGACAACAACGAGCTCCTGGGCAACCTTCGAATCCTCCTTTTTCAAATCCGTAAATCTTGCCTAAATTCTATTTTTCAATAATACCCACCGTCTACTGCACAGTACTAGATTATGACTATTTTGATTTCCCCAAAAATTCTTTTCCTCTCCGCATAAGTCCCATGACCTTAATAGTGCCGCCGGAGCATGCGTGGACAACCTGCACTCGCTGGCCACAATAGCAAGTCCATTAGTCCTAAATCCATCACAAGAAACAAAAACCAACTCCTTAAAATTCGAGGACAAGTGAGCCAGCACCACCAGATCCTCATCAGCAACGCACATCCGCTTCAGATAAACTTTCTCCAGTCCCCGATAAGCCTCGGCCATAGAATTAACCCAAGGGGTGAAATAAGCCCCTAATCCGCCAGCAAGAGGCTGAAATCAACAAACTTGGGCTTGCCTTTAATGGCCACCGAGTTGACTCGCTTGAACCGGTTAATGACCCGGCGAAGCGACACAGCATAGCAGTTGCCAATGAAGAAGTCGGATCTGGTTGGAGCCTCTGCACAGTACCATGATTTGCAGACTAGGGAGGCGGCATTGTGGTCCCGCCTAGAGGTCAAGAAACAGAGCACGTTTTCCAGCACATTTTCTAGGACTTGATTTGGGTTCGGGGAAATATAGTAGCACGGCAGAAGAAAATTGGGGGATGGAAGGTAGAAGATGTCATCGATTCTTATCTACTATACGGTAAGAAATCTGCTAAACCCACTTAATTATTTTTCATTGCAATTTCGAGTTTTGTGTGAAAGGTGTTATTGGGGTTCGGCAATTGAATTTTAAATCTGAGGAACCCAGAAAGGAAAAAGCAAAACAACGTACGAACAGAGAGAAAAAAGGAAAAGGGGGAGAACCATGAAGCGAAGGCCACAGAGTCCTTAACCAAAGCAATTGCGGCTTGTTTGGCTATTTGTGTCATCGTAGAATTGGGATTTGGAGGAAAAAACAAAAGGCCCCTTCTTCTGCAGATGGGTTGAGACGGTGACACATGTTGGAAAGGAAAAAGAATCCAAGTCTACACATCTGGAATAGGGATTGGGATGATGAAAGATGGAATCTTTTTGTTGGTATTTGTTTCTGTAAATTGAAAAACTCTTGCACAAAAGATGGGGTGTATTCTCCAAGACTGGGATCTTTTACATATCTCCATGCTGGGATCCTACCAGTCCATGAGGTCTTCAAAATTGTTCTTTTGCCGCAGCCACAGATAGGAGGTGGCCTCTTGTTTCTTGCAATTGCCAAGCTTGAGAATCTAGATTGAGAGGATTCATCATTTTTCTTCATTTTTCTTGCTTCAACTTTGGCAGTTCCTTTGATGATAGGGTTTAAATTGGGTCAAAAAGGCGTTTGAGTTGCTGGCACGATATTCACAGCAACTTTTGAGACAAAATTGCCCCTCACAACAGTCCAAGAAACATCTCCTCCGTCCCACTTAACTTGAATATTTGACGGAATGGTAAAAATGGCATGCTTTTAGGAGTTCGGTGACATTTTTGGCTAAAAAAAAACTTTAGTGACCGAAAGACATAGAAGTCAATAGTTTAGTGACATTTTCGGCCATTTGCTCTAAAAGAAATGGTCCAAAAGAGCATTCTAGATTCTCAACTTTACAGCTAAAAAGTCTGCAAATTATCTCTCAAAAGAAGTGAAATTATTGAGCAAGTTGCAACTAGAATGTCTGACCAAAATCTAGCACAGATTCCTTCTGCGAATTCATATCTGGATTAAATCCGGCTCAAAATCCAGCAATGGATTCTATTTCAACATTTCTCAAGCATTGAGCTTTCATTTTTCTTCGTCTTCTCGTGAGCAATTTTGGCATTCAAAATTTACCATTTTCACAAACATTTAAACTTCAAAAGTGCAACTTGAGTCTTTTCTATCATCCAATTCATGCTCATTCTTGAATCCCTACCAAAAACAATGCAATTGCACAAGTAAAAGGGACAAAATATTA
This sequence comes from Gardenia jasminoides, assembly GCA_013103745.1. Taxonomy (NCBI): domain Eukaryota; kingdom Viridiplantae; phylum Streptophyta; class Magnoliopsida; order Gentianales; family Rubiaceae; genus Gardenia; species Gardenia jasminoides. The sequence continues at coordinate 14,870,549 of CM023095.1, read as the reverse complement.
GCTAAACCCTAAAGTGAACCTAACACCAGTTTTATTCGAAACAGACCATTTCCTTCTCATATCAGTGCAAAAGGGACTAAAGTTGTCATTAAATAATATCCAAATATATCATAAAATAGTCACTTATTTACCGGTTTGCTGTCAGCTCTACATTTATTCTCCCCATATAAAGCGTTGACTAAATTCTGTACCATAGAATAGTCCCACATGATGCAAGTGGAAGAAATTACCAACTAAAGTAGAAGATGTTTAAAGAAATTACATTTTCCATGAAGGCTGTACAATTGTACTAAACTCTTATCAGAGGGGAAGAAATGCAATTATACTAAACATCAATCTATGCAAATAAACTCCTTCGTGCATGTGTTAGAAAGCTCAATTGCAACTTACAATTTACAGCCGGTGCAACAATTCCAACAAAAGTTTAGTCAACAACCAGCTGGACACACTGTCATCAGCTTACCGCCAAAACCAGCATCAATGAACCACAACTGGAGCTAAGTCTGCAGAAATTGTCCACCAAGCACAATGGTCAAATGCCGGTGGCATCTTGCAAGATGAGGAATCCCTTAATCCTCAGTGCTTAGGAGCACTTTTGTATAGCTCAGGATGAGCCTTTGCTCAATGCTTGTACATTTTACTCTGTCTTAATGCATTTTCTAACGTTTCCGGAAAGAAAAAAAGTACAATGATCAAATGCCTTTTTGACATTTTCCCCAAGCAACATAAATCTTACCTAACGGTTTAAGGGGTAAATTGGACAAATATTAACGCTAAGAGGTGAAATGCAACGCTGGTAAGATCCTACCTTGATCGTTTTGAAATTTATAAGATCAAAGTCGTAAGTAGAATCATGGAATCATAGGGTTCTATTAAAAATCTTAAAAATTGACATTATTTCTACGTATAAGCTTACTAACACCAAAAATTTAAACAAATTAATATAGAAAATGCAACTGTAACTTAAAAAAGTAAAGACATTCAACTAAAATGTATGATTTCTTGCGTTATATGCTATCTACTGAGATTGTGAATCACATTCAACAAATTTTCTTATCTATTAGCCAACGATTTAAAAACTAAATATGGTGGGAAAATTCGGTTACGAAATATGCTTTTAATGATTAAAATGTCTTTAAGCGCAAAAGAGAAAAGTCATTTTCAGAATTAGCCATTATATCCAAAAGTTTAGTTGGGAAACAGGTAATTTGCTGTTTCGGTTAGTAAACATCACCCAGGTCAACGCGAGATGCGTCACCGACGGCGCAACAGAAAGTGGATGCGTCTCCATCCGCCTGGCCCATTTCTTTTTATTCATTTCATGGACAGACTCAAATATCCCTTTCTTACTTTTTCTTTTCCTTTTATTTTCCAGGGATAATTTCAGAAACCTCGCCTGTAATTTCTAATAATTTCACTCGACTTCCTTTAGGTTTGCATAATTACAGGAACCTCCCTCGATGCAACAAAATGACAACATTACCCTTCATTTAATAGTTAAACTCATAAAAAGAGACCTACCAAACAATTAGTCGCTCAAGTTTCAAATTAAGTAGCCTTCTTCTATCTATTCTTAATAGCTCTTTACTTTCCTACCAATTAGTACCCATAATTGTCACCACCATAATGTATCACAAATGCTTGCCCATCACATCAGTGTCTATTTCTAATTTTGTTCCCACTTATTATTATACTATGTGATCTTTTCTTTTTTTTTTTCCCCTCATTCATTCTTCAATTTTTTGGAAGATATCGGCAAATATAAATTACCAAATCATAAGTTAATTCAATATTTTCATGTCAAACAAGATGGAAGATGAAGCTACTGAAGTGATTAACCAACAAGAAAAAGAAAAAGAAAAAAGGATGCCTGGAAGATAATAAGAGACAAATGATGAATGTTGTCATTCATTTGGATTGCTATTTTTTATGTGTGATTCTAGTTAATGGTTTTCCTACAAAGATAAAATTTGGTAGAATTTGATTCCTATTTTCCTACTAACTAAAGATATATGTTATGGAGGGAATGCTCACACCGTTACTATTTATGGTAGTAACCTTGATTATCCCGATTATTATATTTTACGAAGGTGGAAGCCTTAACATTGTAGTTTGGGATGTTAAGCTGATGGACAATATGTTGGATTCTTGGCAAAGAATAGAGGTTGACATAATATTGTAGGCAATTTTTTGGATATTTTATGAAGATATTTTAGTTGACTTAATTATTTGCAGCAGAAGTATCTACATAAAAGAAGGATATTGAAGTTGTTAAAATCTACCGAAATTAGAAATTATGATGGATTCGTTGAATTTGAGTACTTGCTTGATTGGTTTGATAAAGTAACGATATTATGCAAGTAAGAATGATGGGAGATATTAAGTGGATTCATAGAGTCATTTTTTTCCCTTTTCTTGCCAATTATATCCATAAGGATAGTTTAGGATTTTCAAGAAAAAACATAGCCTTGTGGGTCTACAATGAAAATAGGGGAGGTATGTGTAATTTTTAAAATTTGAATAGAGCTTTTTGTAATTGTCATAAACTTAGGGGAGGTTTTTGAAATTATCCCTATTTTCAAATGAATGCCCATCTCTACTGTCAGTCACATCAATCTCCCTGTTACCGTCACAGCCTAATAAATGCACGGATGCTTTAACCTTGTTACCCGGTTTCCAGTCAACATCTAAATGCCTCTGCACTCCAATCGTCCGTGTCGCCATTTTCCCAGCCTATGCATGTTGACTCCAAGATATTTTCTCCTGCAATTCCTTCTCCCCAGCACAGTGTTAATCAATTCTGACCGTTCGCAGTGAAAGGCATGGTCAATAATGAATAAACAAAAGTTTAGGCAATCCGTACATGATGGAAAATGATGGTCATTAGTGAGTAAACAAAAATTTAGAGCTCTCATGGCCCGAATAAGGAAAAAAAAAAACCACTCTAGAAAAAATCCACTCTAAAAAAAAACTATGGTTTGGGTTTAAATTCACAATACTGGTTAAACTTCAATCGCCATCCCTATCACAGCCCTTTTTCGATTTTTTTGGTTCTAAAGTTCATGTGTGCTGCTCAAATTTCTTTCTAGATTAACAATGACTTAAAAAATACTTTGTAATGAGTCAAAATATACAAATAAGGGAAGTGAAAGAAAAGCTATTCAAGTTAGTGCTTTGGGATCTCCTTTTATGCATAGAATTAATTCCCAAGTTTGGTAGAGGGTATGGCTTAGCATCAAGTTTATGGAGTAGAAACTTGTATAAAAGAGTTTCTTGAGGTAAAACTCACACTATCGATAAAACTTTATACCACGCATATTAACAATGTACATAGCCACCTGGTTAATATTCTTACTAGTTAGGTTGGGTTTCAAAATACATCCCTACCTAAAACATCATTCATTACTTATGGAAATAAAAATAGAATAACTTTTTTATACACCGTTAGTACATAATTTTTTTTACATTAACAAGTTTGGATTATACTATATAATATAAATTTAAATTTGCAATTCAAATTATACACATGTAGCATGTATCCAAAACTATTAGTGTAAAAAAATCACTACACTTGTAGTGTGTAAAAAGTTAATTCATAAGAATATGCAACTTATGCGATGGATTATGCCTACACTTTTGATATATTGTTTGGTTTATCAAGACAATGAAAGGAATACTTAATCAATGAGCATTGCTAAATGGTACTAGAATCGTCTTCAGGATTTTGAACTCTCGAGTTTGAGCCCCAGTTAGAGCCAAATATATCAAAAGAAATAATCAAATATGATTATGCCGCAAAAGAATCAACTGAGATTCAGATACTCAAGACATGCATGAAGAAATAGCAATGCAAATTATTTGAATAAAATATAGAAAACTCCCCTGTAGTTTAGTCAAAAGCTACGAAACCCCTCTATTATTCAAAAGACCATATAAACTCATTGTCCTTCAGATTGATGTGGAATTTGGGCAGAAATTAATCAGGAAGATGTAAAATTGCTATACTAACCTTGTTTGCAAATTATGCCCAATAGTTACTTTAGGGCTCAAATGAAATTTTAAAAACTATTTTTACTCCATTTTAGTACAATAGTAAATCTAGGGACTGAATTGAAATTTCAAGAAGACCTCATCTTCTCCCATGATCACATCTTCAGAACTACCTTTCTTTTTTCTTCTTTTCCTTAATCACCATCTCTATTCCTTTTTTCACAAAAATTTAAAATGGATTGTAGTTTGTCCATTATAAGGCAAAACATCATATAAGAGTTAAAGAAAAAAGTTTCAAATAGCGCCAAGATGCTCATACCTAACAGAGATGAAAGCCACTGATACGATCATTCGCCCTATTTCAGACGAAACCCGTAACACGACAAGTTCATAGGATCTAGACGATTTCACCACAGTTTGGTAGTGGAATATCAACTTGATCAAGGGCAACTCGAGACCAAAATTGACTGTAGAGACACCACAATCAACGCTGTTTGATTGATAAAGTCTTTTGAATACCTAGAAAACGCTCTAAGGCACTCAAGGGTTGTTCTCGCAAGAACCAAGAGAAACGCCTCAAATTTCTGGAATAATTGCCTTTTTTTTTATTGAATGAAAAGAAGGCTATTTATAGCCTTTACAAAGCAAACCCTAATACTACTTGGACACAAATTAAGTAATCACACCTAGTTCCCTTAGTTCAATTAGGAAACTAACAAAATAACTAAACCTAAACTAATTAGAAAAGGCTAACAAGAAGCTGTTATTCCTTTTCAATTCCTAAACAATTAAAATTCAGAAATTGAAAGAACTAAAAATTAGAATGTATCATTCCCTCTTGAAGAAGATTCGCCTCAATCAATGCCTTGGAGGATAAGAAGAATGGATGGGCTAACAGCCCATAGCTTCAACCATGTAAGGTGTCGCTTGAGTAACCGAAAGATGAACATAGCTTGAGGAACCGTACATGGGAATTGCCTCAACTAATGGAATAAAGTAACCGAATCGACTTCCCACAATGGCATCAATGCAGGAATCCTCAAGACGCTTGTTGGCAAAGAGACAGCTTGATAGTGTAGTGTAGCATCCATAGGTACCATGTGGAGGAATTGTTGAACAATCTCTCCATCCGCACAATAGACTAGAAAATCAATGCATAAGTTAGTGGACCTAACTAGCAAGAATATGGGACGAGGTTTGAAGGAATAAGAAATCCATGACTAAGGAGAAACATCGCCAGAAGAACAAGGTAGGCGTATGAGCAGATTAGGCTTTGTTGCACCCACTAGCTTTGCCTTTTACTTACAAGGGCTTCATACCCCTTTGTAACTTGGCACATCTTCACTAACTTGACTAGGTAACAAAGGGGCTAGAGTAATCTTCCTACCTTGATAAAGGAAAGTGTACTTGTTGGCACGTCCATCCAGTGTAATACTTCTATCAAATTGCCACCTGACGCCCAAAAATAATGTGAGTAGCTTGCATTGGAGCCACACAAGATCTCGTCCTCATAGTTTCCAATGCAGAGGCACTCGAGCTTGTTTGTACACTCTAAGATTGCCTCTCATTAGATAGCCAATTAAGCTTGTAAGGATGAGGATGACGTTGTAGGAAGAGCCAATGTCTCCACCATAAGTAGACTCGCCACATTTGTGCAACTTCCTCCATCAATAATAGCACTACAAATCTTACCCTTGACTTCACAACGGGTATAGAAGATGTTTTCCCTGGGTCTCTTCTTCACCGTACACGCCAACTAGTTCGATACCAACCGATAATGCATCCTTCGCCTATTTCTACAAACCCGTAACACGACAAGTTCACGGATCTAGATGCATTTCACCACCGCTTGGCGGTGGAATATCAACTTGATCAAGGGCAACTCGAGACCAAAATTGACGGTAGAGACACCACAATCAACGCTGCTCTTGATTGATAAAGTCTTTTTGAATACCTAGAAAACGTCTAAGGCACTCAAGGGTTGTTCTCGCAAGAACCAAGAGAAACGCTCTCAAATTTCTGGAATAATTCGTCTTTTTTTTTATTGAATGAAAAGAAGGCTATTTATAGCCTTTACAAAGCAAACCCAAATACTACTTGGACACAAATTAAGTAACGACACCTAGTTCCCTTAGTTCAATTAGGAAACTAACAAAATAACTAAATCTAAACTAATTAGAAAAGGCTAACAAGAAGCTGCCATTCCTTTTCAATTCCTAAACAATTAAAATTCAGAAATTGAAAGAACTAAAAATTAGGAATGTATCTGCCACAAAGATGGAACTTTTTGGTGAAACCCAATGATTTGAAGCCTTAAATGGAGGCAATCTTGTGAATAATTGAAGATGGAAGAGCTCACTGACCATGGAGTTGAGAAATCTGAATCAAGATCTGCCAAACTTTTCATTGGTCTTCTAGGGGCCATAAATTCACATTCACCGCTTTGTGGCCTTCTTCATGGGTTCAAGAACCACTAAGGATTCATTTGATTCATGGGATGACATACAATTGGGTTATTTATTCTGTGTTATCCCATGTTTGGTTGTCTTTTATAGATAGGATGACATATCCCAAATAAGTGAATTAATCCCCTATTCATGGGATAGAATCATCCCATGGAGGAGGTGGTATTAATCATCCCAAAATGATTATAAGATTACATAACAAAATTTTAGATTAATTTACCATTACAAATAATATAAATTTATACTCTCATAATTATATAATCCTACTCTCCCATGATCATATAACATGAATGGACTAATCTGCACATACTATTTAATTTTAAAATTTTACCCCACCATTGACATAAAAAATATTTGGACTAATTAGCCTTTGCGAATGAAACAAATCCATACTCACTATTATATAACCAGACTCTAACATAATAATATGATAAAATTTTCCCCTGCTAATTATATTAAAAATATTTTGACTAATTTGCTCCTATTCATTATTTTGATATTTTTGACTAATTTATCCCTATTAATTTAAAATTTTTTTGATTAATTTTCCCCTGCTAACGTCATAGTAAAATTTTGGACGAGATTTTGTTGGATTAATTGCCTTAACCGATTAAAATCCAACCAACTTAAAAGCTTTAAATGAGTCTAGCTCAAGCCGATATAGAAGATTTTTTTTTTGGGCCGATTTGAGCTTATTAAAGCCCTTATTCATAAAACTCAACTGATACAGTTATATACCTACGTAGAATTTGGTTGAGAAAATAAGGTTAGATAAATTTGTCCTGTCATTTAATTGTATTTCAAATTTAAGTTCAAAACTCGTCAAAACTTATTTTTAGGGGTCAATAGATTGTGTTTGAGTGAACGCAAATTTTTATATATCAAAATCCTTGATTTGATTTATAATTCTAAAGTCTCAAATTACTCTATTTTAATAAAAGTTATAAATTATTGAATTATTTTATTAAAAGTATGCTACAAACTAAGGGTTACTTTGGTCATTTAAATAGTAATACTGCCTCATCCAATCTCTAACTAAGCACATGACAGAACTATTTTCTAATATATCCTATCCAACCTAAAACTAATCAAATACTAGATAAGTTAGATTATTAATTCGAGAATGACTCAACCTAGAATTAATAATCCGAAAATAAGTCATCCCATCTTATCCAATCCATGAACCAAACGTTCCATAAGTGTTTCTCTGATTTTTTGGGAATATTGATATGATTAAATGAGAACAAAAAATGAAGAAACCAAGCAAGATAGAGCCAACACAAACTGCTCCAGTTCCTTCATTGTCATCACAATCGCCACTGTCATCACCATCTTCACCATTTTCTTAGGTCTTAGATTTGTTTCAAATTCATGATTAGCGGGATGTTTTCATGCTAAATTGGTGTTACATAACAATTTTATTGGTTTTGTTGATCGCTTTACTTCCAATTTTACAAGATATAATGGTGATTTTAAAGCAACAAATGGGACTAGATACATTTTGATTCTAAGTCTGATTTACCATCTCTTTTGGCCAAAAGAGATATCATAATCGAAATCTGCGTGACAAATAGAATTTGGGATGAAATTTTAGTAAAGTTTTAATATTGTATTATGGCAATCGATGATGGCGGCTTTTGCTTTGCTACATTGGAGGGGAAGAAAAACAAATGAAAAGAAAAAAACAAAAAAAATGAGAACAAATGGTTGAGGGAAGGGAGGAGAAATTAAAATAGAAAAAGAAAAAGAAAAAAGAAAAAAAAGTTAAAAAAGAAAACAAGAAGAGAAGAAAAAATACCATCCTATCTTCACCCATAGTCGCATGTACGTATGCCTATTAAGCATGTGTATCACACACTGTCAATTTGGATGCTTTCTGTCTAAACTCCATATCAATCCAAAGCACAAGAAATTTATATGGTGTTTTTGAATTATAGGAAGGTTCCATGACCCTTGACCAGACTACAGGAGACGGTTTTTTTGTATTTAATCCAAATTATTTTGAGAAGAAAACAAAAAGAAATGCATAATATGGGTTCTTTTCTTTAAACTTTAAGAACGTGAAGTCGGAGAATTATCTTCTGTTATAACTATACATGTAATGCTGGGTTTGAGTGGGGTAATAGTCCTTTCCAATAATAACTTTAGGTCATGCCCTCACCCTACAGGCCTAAGACGCGACTTGAGTTTCAATAGTCAACTTTCAACTACTTGGACTCCATTCTCGCTAATCTAAAATGATTATTCTAAGTTAGATTTGAGTGCCTAGATTCTTATTTCTGGCGCAATTTCACCCCTAGGTTCTATCCCTTGAAGAGACTCACTTAGTTGTGTTGGATTTTAGAGGTGGCTCCCGCCTTTGGATTGACATAGCATTTAGTTCCTCCACTCCCTTGTGTAGTTTGACCCATCACTGGTGTAGTCTCACCCCGTGCATGTGCAGAGACTCACTTAGTTGTGTTGGATTTTAGAGGTGGCTCCTGCTCTTGGATCGACATAGCACTTAGTTACTCTACTTCCTTGTGTAGTTTGATCCATTATCACTAGCGTAGTCTCACCCCGTGGAGAGACTCCACACGGAATTCACTCTGATACCATAATGTCATGCCTCCTACCCGTAAACCCAAGACGTGACCTGAGTTTCAACAGCCAAATTCAACTACTTGGGCTCCGTTTTCGCTACCAAAATGGATATTTGAAATTAGATTTGAGTGTCTAGACTCTATTTAAATATTAATCCGTAGCACTTTACTTTTTTGATGTGAGATGAGATATTACATTTTAGCATAAATTTTATGACTTTCTTTTGTTCCAAACATGAACATCCTTCTACTCATCGCTGGAGATATTCATGTGATTACCGGAATCTAACTCTAATGAAAGTCGATTTCAGATTTGGGTTTGTGAGGAAATTACTCGGTGAAGTTTTTTTAAGGTATAAAACTGTAATCATTAAACTTTAGAATTTCAGTTTGGAGTGAGAATATTTAGGATGGCTATTAAAGGGAAAAAAATGGAATGAGAATTCAGAAGAATAAAATCTTTAGCAAAGAATAATACTTAAACGTGTAATGTGTCAACTAGTTTGATTTTCATTATTCTGATGCTATTACTCGTCTTAATTTTGTGTCGGGCTTTGCCATGAAGCACATAAAAGCGTGGTGGTATTACACTATTACTACAGTATCAAATTTTTGGTTGTAGAGGCTTAAAGGCGTGGATAAGATGTAATATTCATGTGATTATAATCGAATCCCAATGAAGAGAACTTAAATTACTAGGCAAATAGTCAAGATCCAATTCTTGGCTGAATATGCATCGTTGCAATGCTAATCAAGAGAAGTGGGTAAACAGTTTGCGAGATAAATTCCAAGTGAGAGAGTGCAACAACAGAGTGTTAATTGGTTATTAGATATAGGGCAATCGACTAATTTGGTTTTTAATAAAATTTGGTTTGCGTTTTTCGATTGTTTATTTTTCAATGAAGATTTTGTATTAACATCGATCATTTATCCTTATTGGTCAATTAACAATAACTACTTATGCTTTTCAATTTTCAACTCAACAAACTTCTAATATCAATAAGTTCAATTTCTTCCTCTTTTGTCCTATTTAAAAAATTAGATGCATTTTTGCTGTTGTATGCTTGTCCATCTGTGGAACTCGGTCTTGATTTTATGAGATGAGTTCATGCTTCAATCGTGTAAAATATAAACCGGTTGGTCGTGCTAGGTAATGAGGCAGGTCAATGCACATGTTAGTCTTTTACCACCATATATGGTATTATTAATTTACTGAAGCCTTCACGAGGGTGCCCAAATTTCAATTTATTTATTGCTCAGTTTTTGATTAATTTATTGTTTTGATACAGATGTGATGAAAGAATATGCTATTCTAATTGAATATACCAAATTAATATAGGCAACTGAGGAAAAAATCTGAATTAACCAATTGCGAAATCACATCATAGTCATCTATCACCAATTTTCTCTTAACTACATGCACCAAGGTTAACACAAGCAAGTCGAAAGCATAACGAAAGGTACCAACTAAAGGTAAAAGGTAAAGATGTTTAAAGAAATTATGGCCTTATTTGTCAAACAAGTTTTTCGGCTAGTTTGTATAAAAATTGTTTTTCTCCTTATTTTAACTATAGGAACTCTTTACAAACTCTTAAGGTTTTTAACATTCGTATTCCAAAAATCCTAAAACATATATAAAAAAAATTCTCTTTTCCTACTTTATTTTCCTCCTTCTCCACCCCCATCACCATTGCCACCGGTCGCTGACACTGGTGATAGAGTTTTTTTTTTCCTTTTTTCCTCTCTCTCTCCCCCCTTCCTCTTTTCTTTTTTCCCCCCTTCCTTCTCCCTCCCTCTTCTCCCTTCCTCCTCCCTCTCCTCCTCTCCTCTCCACCCCCTCCCCCTCCTTGGTGACCTTCAATTGTGGGACCAGCTGTCGTGGGGGAAGGGGAAAGAGAGCTTGTTGGTGATCAAGACCTGCTAGGGTCGACCATTGGCTACGGGCAGGCAGGAGGGAAGAAGATGAGTAGTGGGGGGGTGGTAGGGGAGAAAAAAAGGAGAGGAAATGAGAGAAAAAAAGAAAGGAAAAAAGAAAAGAAAGAGGAAAAAAAAAAGAAAAAGAAAAGGAAAAAGAAAAAGAACTTTTTTACACACTTAAAAAAATTTTTCTATAAACTCTACAGTAAATTATAGTAAGAACCTTTTTACATACTATAAAATTTTTTTTTTTTATAAATTCTATAGTAAGTTATAATAAAATTTTAAGAAAACACTCAAGAAACTCATTTGCTAAACAGGTCCTATATTTTCCATGAAGACCATACAATTCTACTAAACTCTTATGGAAAAAACAAAAAAGAAAATTACAAATTGTACTAAACGGCCATCCATGCATATAAACTCCTCCATGCATGTATTACAAAGCAATTGCAACTTACAACCTTGAGCTGGTGCAACAATTCCAGCAAAAGTTTAGTCAGCCACAACCAGCTGGACACACAGTCACGAGCTCACCACCAAAGTCAGCATCAACCAACTGCAACTGGAACCAATTTCACAGAAATTGTCCACCAAGTACAGGTGCTAATAGGGGACCACAGCTTACCATTCATATCTCAAACTTCCATGTTTATTATTTTGAAGATTAAGATTAAGACATGCACCTGACCAAGCCTCTTCATCTGGCTTTTTCGATCAGGTCTTCTAGCAAGTCTCCTCTCTCTCTCTCTCTCTCTCTCTAATTGCAAGATGTAGAAGAGCTCAGTTATGCTTCTCCCAACATTAGGTATACTAACCGGACATATAACAGGCTCATATGTCTAGTCGCTGAGGCTAAGGTTTTAGAATTTAGAAATTCTGGATTTGAATTTCCCTTCCTCTTCACTTCTTAAAACTCACTATTCCCGTACTAAGAGAAAAGAAAAAAAGGGCTCATATGCCCTCGTATGTGTGCATGTTGCGTGACGTAAGTATGAATATACCAGTTTAAAAGTACATCTGGTTGATCCTTAACCACTAGGGAGTTAGATACCTAATTAAGCTTTACTACCTTAGTTGTATTAGTTCATCAAACTTCTTTTCATCTCCTTTTTTCCCCTTCTTCCATGGGATTTATTTTCAATTTCAAACTTCCACAATGGCGTGAGAATTTTTTTGTATTCAAAAGTTTATTTGTACCTTCATAATGTGTCACGCCCCGAGCCCGCATGTGTCAATCACGTGACATTCGCCGTACCCCCCGAGTCACTCCCAAGGAATACAAGACTACATAAACCCTGACTAGCTAATTCATTCTTAATAAAAAAAAAAAAACCTTTCATTTGTCTATTGGAACTTTCAAAAATACCATTGTCTTACAATCCAAGAAATTTCATAGTCTGAAATTTAAAATAACAAGAGAACACAAATAAAATAAAACAAACATAATATCTCTTGGTGAACAGACGAAATAGCAAGGTAACTTTTTCTTATTCCTAGATAGGCAACATTAGTAAAAGTCATCTGCAGGTTCTTCCTCATACACTATCTCATAATCTTCCAGATCTGCAAAAATGACAACAAATTGGGTTGAACGATAAACGTCCAGTAGATAGCACTATACCTCTATCGGATCATGCAACCTTTATTTCCATAGCAAAACATTTTCACATACATTATACATGCAGAACAAAAAATCAATGATCTTTCATTACGTACATAAGACACAAGTAAGTGGCATTCATCACTTAAGATCCATGGAAACATAATCAGGCTTGAAAATCATGATACTAAAACATTTCATATAAGCTCATACAAGCACATGTAATATCCGGCTACTGAGTACTCAGTCTAGAGTTTAACCTCTTCTAGCAGGGCGGTAGGTCAAGCATTTTCCTTGATCTTCACTTAACCTACCCATATATGAGTCAATCAATCGGGTTTTATACTGACTCCATGACTGGGTCAATCGGCCGGGCTCTATACCGACTCCATGACCAGATCAATCGGTCGGGCTCTATACCGACCCCATGATTCCTTACATGGTCAGGACTATAGTCCCTACCGTCAATTCCATGTCTATATAGAGTTTCAAAACTAGTTCCACACATCACATGCATAGTTCAAATCATTTCATAAAACATGCCACTCGATCATAGTAATTTCGTGAAAAGTATCTAAAACAATATCACATGATCCAATTTATATTTGTAACACAAAATTGAAGTCATAGAAGTTTCACATAAAACATTTTCAAAGTATAGAGGGATAGCACCACCTACCTCAAATTGACTGCTCGTGAAGGCAACCTTAACTCTCGTCAGCTGATGTTGGACCTATAGGTATACACAAGTATCCTAATCAGTTGCTATCATAATTGTGCAAGACCTTGAAACACCCTAAAAATTCTACGGATTACTATACAATTAATTTCTCATTTATTCACTACTGATCATCTACTTAGTCCCTGAACTAACCATTACTAGCTTGTCAAAACTCCAGTCCATTCCTATTAGGTCTCCATGTAATTAATTACCTTAGTTTCAACCTTAATTAATTATTCCTACTTACTAAGACCCCAACTACTATCACTAATTGGTTTAACCTTTAGCCAATTGTTACTACTTATTTATTTAATTATTTCCCCCTTGATTAATTAAGAGTTTCATTAATTACAAGTAATTAATTAATTAATCACTTATTAACTAATTATTCAGTTTACTATCCCTAATTAATTGAGAGTTTGACTAATTACTATTAATTAATTAATCCTTTCATTAATTAATATCAATTACTATTGGTTGATTATGTAATTAGTTACTACCAATTAATTAATTAATTGTTCTTATTCACTAATTTCAAATTAATTAATCATTTATTTAATCACTATCTATTTCCTTTAATTAATCATTAAATTAATTACTATTATTTAATTATTACCATTAATTAATCATATACCAAGTTATTATCAATTAGTTAATCCCTTAACTATTTACATTAACTAATTAACCATTTAGTTAATTGCTTCTATTAATTACTTACTCAATTGTTTCCTATTGGGCTCTATCATTTAATTAGCCTTGTGTTAATTTTGATTGGGCCCTTTTTGAAATAATGTTGGGCCACCCCAAACACAGTTGTAGTCTTTATATCTAATAAGATTTAAGGGTGTCATAACCTTACTCTAGCCCAACGGCTCCTTTTACCCCTCGGTCCAAACTAAGAAGCTCGACTCATTTCGGTCCTAACCCAAACCCAAGATCCGACCCATTTGATTTTTCATGACCTGATCCAATTCAACCAAACCCTACCCGGTTGGTTCGACCCATTTAAGAAATGGGTCATCTTCCTCATCTTTTTTTTTTTTCCAGAATTCCTTTTTTTTTTCAAAAGCTTAAACCTATAAGGCGTGCCGGTATTACTTCTCCTCGTTTTAACGATCGCCTAAAGGCCGAGCCTTCACGCTTCATCTTTCATTTTTTTTTCTCCTTGACCGCCATGGTACGTTGCTCGTGTCGCCCATGCTTCGTCACCGGCTTTGATGCCGGTGGCATGAGGAAGGAGGAGGGTCCCATGACCCTCATTGTCTAAATCCACCATGGCCGAAGCTTGAAGCTTCGGCCTGCTTCTTCTTTCCTTTTGTTTTATACTTTCTCCCCAACAGAAAACTCACAATTAGAATTCGACCCTGTAATTCAATAATTTTCAGAAATCATCTAACGTAGCTAACCATAATTTCCTATGAGATTATCGGGAAAATTCACAAGACGCATAACCAACATCTAACCATTAATTTTCTACCAAAATCTAATCTACCAACCAAGCATGTAATAGTAGAAATCATGACTTTCATATCTAATTATAATTAAATACGTATGTTTTAGGTGGATAGAACTTACCTAACTGACGCGCGAACGTGACGTGCCTAGTGTGCTCCGACTTCTTCTTCTCCAGAATTCTCTAGGTGTCGGCAAGAGTCGACAAGTTCGGTTGAGAGAGTGAAAAGAAAAATGTAACGTGTTTTTGTTGAGTGAGTAAATAAAACTCCTGAAACTCCCTATTATAACTCCTGAAACTCCCTATCTACTTCTCCATTAGTTACGTAAGTGGGGAGGTTATTGTCTCCCCACTACTAATCCCTTTTAACTACCCAATTACCCTAGTAATTTAGGGTAATTTTTGTAAATTATTAATGGAAAAAAATTCAGGTTATCACATTCCACCCCCCTTATTTAAAGTTTCGTCCTCGAAACTTACGTACCTGACTCGAAGAGGTAAGGATACTTATTCCGCATATCTTCCTCCAATTCCTATGTTGCTTCTCGTGGTGTATGGTTTGTCCATTGCACCTTAACATACGGTATTGCTCTTCTTCTTAACACCTGGTCCTTGCGGTGTACTATCTGTAAAGGAGTTTCTTCAACCGATAGGTTTTCCTTAACCTCAATGGGCTGATCCTCTAGAATGTGACTTGGATCTGATACATATTTTCTCAGTTGAGAAATATGAAAAACATTGTGTATTCTCGAAAGTGTGGGTGGAAGCGCTAACCGATAAGTCAGAGTTCCAACCCTTTCCAAAATCTCGTATGGTCCAACATATCTCGGATTTAGTTTATTACCTCTTCCAAACCTCATTACTCCTTTGGTAGGGGACACCCTCAGATACACCTTCTCTTCGGGTTGAAATTCTAGCGGCCTTCTTTTGAGATCTGCCCAACTCTTGTTCCGATCCTGAGCTACTTTCAGTCTTTCATGGATAATCTTGATTCTCTCCAGAGTTCTCTCTACCAAATCTGGGCCAGTGATAAGTTTTTCCCCTACTTCATCCCAATATAACGGGGATCTACATTTTCGCCCATATAACGTCTCAAACGGTGCCATACCAATTCTACTATGGTAACTATTATTATAAGAGAACTCCATTAGTTTCACTAACTTGTCCTAACTTTCTGAAAAATCTAGGGTGCATGCTCGCAACATGTCCTCTAGTGTCTGAATGGTTCTTTCCGATTGTCTATCAGTTTGAGAATGATACGCAGTGCTCAATTTTAGATCAGTCCCCATTACATGTTGGTAGGTCGACCAGAATCTAGAAGTGAATCTTGGGTCCCGATTGGACACAATGCTCACCGGTACCCCATGAAGACACACAATCTCTTCTACGTACATCTCCACTAGTTTTTCCATTGCCATTCCATTTGGCATTGGAAGAAAATGGGCCAATTTGGTGAGCCGGTCCACAATCAACTAGATTGTATCATTGTTTCGAACTGTTTGGGGCAACCCTACAACAAAATCCATTGTCACATGTTCCCACTTCCACTGTGGAATTTCTAGGGGTTACAACAAGCTGGCAGGCCTTTGATGCTCGGTTTTGACTTGTTGGCACACAAGACATCTTGCCACATATTCAGCTATATCTCGCTTCATTCCACTCCACCAATAATTCCTTTTCAGATCCCGGTACATTTTAGTTCCCCCGGGGTGTATTGAGAATCTTGAATTATGTGCCTCTCTTAATACCTCCCCCTTCAGCTCTTCTTCCTTTGGTACACAAATCCTACCATTTTTCCATAAGCTGCCATCACCCATCAACTCAAATCCCTCAAACAGTTTGACCTTAACTTTCTCACTGATTTTGACAATTTCCTCATCTTTTATCTGTGCCTCCTTAATCCTATCCATCAAGGTGGGGGTAAGTACTAAGGCTGCTAGTACCTTAGCAGTGGAATCCACTACCTCTACCCCGAAGTTCTCCATTTGTTCTTCCACGGGGGGTTCTCCTATCACCTTTGATTTCCTATTCAGGGCATCAGCTACTTTATTCACCTTACCCGGATGGTAAGCACTGCCAAATCATAGTCCTGATTAATTCTAACCACTTCTTTTGTCTCATGTTTAGCTCTCTCAGGAACAAGTATTTGAGACTTTTATGGTCTGCAAAGATTTCACATTGTACCCCATATAAGTAATGCCTCCATATTTTTAAAGCAAACACTACTGCCGCTAATTCTAAATCATGCGTCGGGTAGTTTTGCTCATAGGGTTTCAGCTGGCGGGAGGCATAAGCAATTACCTTCCCGTCTTGCATCAAAACACACCCTAACTCATTCTTAAAGGCGTCACTATAGACCACAAATCCTTCAGTCCCTGAAGGCAGGGTAAGAACTGGTGCTGATACTAATTTCTCCTCCAACTTTTGAAAACTCGTCTTACACTTATCCGTCCACTCGGACTTTGCTCTTTTTTGAGTTAGTTTAGTTAAGGGTACCGCAATAGTAGAGAACCCCTCTACAAACTTTCGATAATATCCATCTAACCCCAAGAAACTCTTTACTTTTGTCACATTAGTTGGTCGTGACCATTCCACTATCACCTCCACTTTCTTTGGATCCACCGCCACTCCTTCAGCGGATATCACATGTTCTAAAAATGCTACACTCTTTAACCAAAACTCGCATTTACTGAATTTTGCATACAATTTCTCCCTCCTCAATATTTCCAAAACTTCTCTGAGATGTGCAGCATGAGTTTCCTCATCAGGGGAGTATATCAAAAGAGCGTCAATAAATACCACTACAAAATGATCCAATTGTGGCTTGAACACTCTATTCATCAGATCCATAAAAGCAACAGGAGTATTAGTCAATCCAAAGGGCATTACTAGGAATTCATAGTGCCTGTACCTAGTCCGAAAAGCACTCTTTGGGATATCCTCGGCCTTAATTTTCAGTTGATGGTAACCTGATCTCAAGTCTATTTTCGAAAACACCTTTGCTCCTTTCAATTGATCGAATAGATCATCCATCCTAGGAAGAGGGTTTTTATTTTTAACTGTGATTCGATTTAACTCCTGATAATCAATGCATAGTTTTAAACTACCATCTTTCTTCTTAATAAACAGCACCGGTGCACCACACGGTGAAACACTAGATCTAATAAATTTCTTATCTAACAACTCTTGCAATTGCTCCTTGAGTTCCTTTAACTCCACAGGGGCCATCCTATACGGAGCCTTAGATATGGGTGCAACTCTTGGAACAAGATTGATTTCGAATTCTATTTCCCTATTCGGGGGTACTCCAGGAAGTTCATTTGGAAATACGTCGGGAAAATCCTTCACCATTGGAATTTTATCTAATGATGTTCCTTCCTTCTCTGCATCTACCACATACGCCAAATATGCCTCACAACCTTTTCTTAAAGACCTATATGCTTGCATGAAAGTCAAAAGTGGCATCCTACGTGTCATTCGTATTGTCTTGATAAGAGAAATTTTCTAGATCGGGATTTGCAAATAGGATCCTTTTTGCGCATAATGTTTAACTAACCAATCCACTCCTAGGATCATGTCAAAATCACTCATGTTTATTTGCACCAAATCTGCCTCTAAATTTCTATCTCCCACTTCTATCCTACAGTTCGAATAGTTAATATGAGATATCAATATCCTATCTCCTGGAGCAGCCACACGGTAGGGGTGGTCAATCCATTCAGGGGGCATGCATAGATATTTAACAAATTTTTTAGCAACAACTGAATGACTGGCTCCACAATCAAACAATACGTACGCTGGTACAGAATTAATTAAGAGTGTACCTGTGACTACATCACCCGATGCTTCAGCCTCCAGGTCAGTCATCGCATACACCCTGGCATTGACCTTCGGTTTGTTGCTTGAGAAGCTACCTCCCTTCTCCCCTCCAGTTTTGTTAGTTAGGCAGTCTATCACCCTATGTCCTTGCTGCCCGCATTCAAAACATGCTCCAGTCCTAAGTCGGCACTCCCCTGGGTGCCACTTCCCATAGGTTTTACATTGAGGGAGAGACCTTCCTTCAGTTAGCCGAGGAGGTGGTCCACGGTTCTTCTTTATCAGTCGGAATCGTCCACTCGGTTTCAGTGCTCCAGATGCCACCACCTCACTCCCGGGTCTTGGTCTCTTATTCTTAGTCTCATGGTCTAATCTTCTACAGTCTATTTCAGCTTTCACACTAGCGTCCAGTACCTCGCTAAAGGTGGGGGTATGGGAGGTATTAACTCTAGTCTGGATACGGCTCAGTAAACCCCTTATGAACTTGTACTTTTTTAATTCAGGATCCGTCATGATTGACGGAACGAATCTCCCCAAGGCGGTAAACTTATCGGAGTACTGTACCACCGACATTCCTGGTGTTTGTCTAAGGTTCTCAAACTCGTCAATTTTTTGCATCCTAATCGCAGGTGGGAAGAAGTACTTAAGAAACTCTTCTTTAAATTTTCCCCAACTAACTGGTGGGGCAATGGTTGGCTCGATGGTTGCCCATCATTTGTTCGCCTCCCCTACCAGGAAAGGTCTTATAATCAAGTGCTTCATTTCTTCAGGCACTTGTAGCAGCATGAAATTATTTTCAACTTCATCCAACCATTTCTCCGCCAATCTGGGTCAGGGGTCCCATCAAAGGTAGGAACGTGAACTCTTTTCATTTTCTCGTAGTAGAAATGAGTTCCTCCCTGTTCATGATTTTGTGCGTTGGCAGCTTGAGTTTGGGCCAACACTGCCTGGGCCTGGGCTTGCCCTTGCAATGCTTGGGCTACCCCTATCAAAGCCGCTACCATCTCCGCTGGTATCATCATGTAAGGCGCGTTACCATTGGGTCCATTACCGTTGGTCCCGTTTCCTTGGTTCACGCCTGCACTTCCATTTCCTTGATTCCATTACCCTGACTACTCCTGACATTCTCGTCCCGATGGGCACTCCGTCGGTTTCCCCCACGTCTAATGTTTGGTGCCGTGTCCTAAGCCAAATGAAATAGTTTCAACTAAAGTAAGATTACTTGTTATATATATATATATATATATATATACATATATATATATATGTATGCGTGCCCGTATCTCTATCAAAATTTGATCATCATTCACATTATGATTATTTCCCTTGACAAATAACATTAAGGAACAATAAAATTAAATAGCAATAAACCAACAATCAACTCAAATAAGAATATTCTCAAATCCTATTACATGTTGAAAAACTCAATTCATATCCCTATCTAAGCTTCTACCGCATATAGTGTTGAAAACTCCCCTAATTGGACCCTATGATTACGAGCGAGTCTATTATGAAAAGACGACTAACTAAAGAGCCTACATACTTATTATTTCTAAAATAAGAAGACATTCAGCCTTCCTTCCGACTCTCCTATTGCTCATCCCCTGAGGGGCTGCCACCACCCTCTCATGCCCTCATCTTCCTTGGGATCATCCACCATGGCTTCATCCTCTATTGGGTCTTCCTCTGGGTTGCTCTCTATCTCTGCGTCACTATCAGGCCACAAGTGTGCCCATCCCGGCATGTTAGGAGCAAGTGGTAGGTGATCATCCATCCAATTAGTCACACGCTGCCTCCTCTCTTCATACTTAATTGCTAGCGCCTGATAACAAGCATGTTGTTCCTCTAGTTGGTTGTTCGTCTCGTTAAACCCTTCCAACCACGTGTCTGCCCACATCTTCTGTTGGTCCCTATCCTCCTTCAATTTGTTAACCTCCTCCTGAAGGCGGAGAACCTCTACCTGTAGGGCATCCCTACTCTGTCTCATACGCTCTCTTGAAACTATCAGTGTGGCTATCTTCTGAGTCTGATCCATCACCCGGTCCGCTAGGGCGTGCGCCTTCCTGACTCTATTTATGGCTCGTTCTAATTCCTCGAGATGCAGGTCTCGATAAAACCTTTGCTTCTTCCTAAGTCGGGCCACGTCACATTCTGACTCATGGATTGGACAGTTACAGTGTTCATTCAAGCCATGCACTGGATCGACCATTTTCCTACAAAATTACAACACACTATTAGTACCAATTTCGTCTCAAGGTATAAGTTTAAGTTTGTCAATTTAAACTTCTAATGTAGTTCTTCCCAGTCAATCATAATCTAAGCTCTGATACCACTAAAAATGTCACGCCCCGAGCCCACACGTGTCAATCACGTGACATTTGCCACTCCCCGAAGTCACCCTAAGGAATACAAGGCTACATAAACCCTGACTAGCTAATTCATTCTTAATAAAAAAAAACCTTTTATTTGTCTATTGGAACTATCAAAAATACCATTGTCTTACAATCCAAGAAATTTCACAGTTTGAAATTTAAAATAACAAGAGAACACAAATAAAATAAAACAAACATAATATCTCTTGGTGAACAGACGAAATAGCAAGGTAACTTTTTCCTATTCCTAGACAGGCAGCATTAGTAAAAGTCATCTGCAGAATCTTCCTCATACACTATCTCATAATCTTCCAGATCTGCGAAAATGACAACAAATTGGGTTGAACGATAAACGTCCAGTAGACAGCACTATACCTCTGTCGGATCATGCAACCTTTATTTCCATAGCAAAACATTTTCACATACATTATACATGCAGAACAAAAAATCAGTGATCTTTCGTTACGTACATAAGACACAAATGAGTGGCATTCATCACTTAAGATCCATGGAAACATAATCAGGCTTGAAAATCATGATACTAAAACATTTCATATAATCCCATACAAGCACATGTAATATCCGACTACTGAGTACTCAGCCTAGAGTTTAACCCCTTCTAGGAGGGCGATAGGTCAAGCATTTTTCTTGATCTTCACTTAACCTACCCATACATGAGTCAATCGGCTGGGTTTTATACCGACTCCATGACTGGGTCAATCAGCCGGGCTCTATACCGACTCCATGACCAGATCAATCGGCCGGCCTCTATACCGACTCCATGATCCCTTACATGGTCAGGGCTATAGTCCCTACCGTCAATTCCATGTCTATGTAGAGTTTCAAAACTAGTTCCACACATCACATGCATAGTTCAAATCATTTCATAAAACATGCCACTCAATCATAGTAATTTCGTGAAAAGTATCTAAAACAATATCACATGATCCAATTTATATTTGTAACACAAAATTGAAGTCATAGAAGTTTCACATAAAACGTTTTCAAAGTATAGAGGGATAGCACCACCTACCTCAAATTGACTGCTCATGAAGGCAACCTTAACTCTCGTCTGCTGATGTTGCACCTATAGGTACACACAAGTATCGTAATCAGTTGCTATCATAATTATGCAAGACCTTGGAACACCCTAAAATTCCTACCGGATTACTATACAATTAATTTCTCATTTATTCACTACTGATCATCTACTTAGTCCCTGAACTAACCATTACTAGCTTGTCAAACCTCCAGTCCATTCCTATTAGGTCTCCATGTAATTAATTACCTTAGTTTCAACATTAATTAATTATTCCTAATTAATTAAGACCCTAACTAATTATCACTAATTGGTTTAACCTTTTAACTAATTGTTATTAATTATTTATTTAATTATTTCTCCCTTAATTAATTAAGAGTTTCATTAATTACAAGTAATTAATTAATTAATCACTTATTAACTAATTATTCAGTTTACTATCCCTAATTAATTGAGAGTTTGACTAATTATTATTAATTAATTAATCCTTTCATTAATTAATATCAATTACTATTGGTTGATCATGTAATTAGTTACTACCAATTAATTAATTAATTGTTCTTATTCACTAATCCCCAATAATTAATTAATCATTTATTTAATCACTATCTATTTCCTTTTAATTAATCATTAAATTAATTACTATTATTTAATTATTAATTAATTAATTAATCATATACCAGTTATTATCAATTAGTTAATCCCTTAACTATTTAACATTAACTAATTAACCATTTAGTTAATTGCTTCTATTAATTACTTACTCAATTGTTTCCTATTGGGCTCTATCATTTAATTAGCCTTGTGTTAATTTTGATTGGCCCTTTTGAAATAATGTCTACCCCAAACACAGTTGTAGTCTTTATATCTAATAAGACTTGGGTCCGCTGTCATAACCTTACTCTAGCCCAACGAAGCCCAGTCCTTTATGCTCCCCTCGGTCCAAACTAAGAAGCCCGACTCATTTCGGTCCTAACCCAAACCCAAGATCCGACCCATTTGATTTTTCATGACCCGATCCAATTCAACCAAACCCTACCCGGTTGGTCCGACCCATTTAGGAAATGGGTCATCTTCCTCATCTTTTTTTTTTTTCCGAATTTTTTTTTTTCAAAGAAACCTATAAGTGGCCGCCACTACCATTACTCTCCTTCACGGCTGACGATCACTCGTTAACAAGGCAAGGCCCCCGCTTCATTTTTCATTTTTTCTCCTTGATCACAGAATGTTGCTCCATTACCGGTCCTTTTGTCGTCTGCGGTTTCGTAAGACCCTTCTTGTTCACCATGGTTTGAAGCTTTGCCTACTTCTTTTCCTTTTTTTTTAAATTTTCTCCCCAAAGTAAAACTCACAATCAATCCTACATCAGAATTCAATAATTTTCAAATCATCTAACGTAACCATAATTTCCTATGAGATTATCGAAAATTTAAGACGCACACCAACATCTAACCATTAATTCTCTACCAAAATCTAATCTACCAGCCACATAGTATGTAATAATAGAAATCATGACTTTCATATCTAATTATAATTAAATACGTATATTTTAGGCGGATAGAACTTACCTAACATGTGCTAACGCGACGCGTTCCAGTAGTGTTCTGAATTTCTTCTCCTCTCTCTAGGTCAAGTGAGTCGCGTTCGCTGGAGAGAGTGAAAAGAAAAATGTAACGTGTTTTTGTTGAGTGAGTAAATAAAACTCCTGAAACTCCCTATCCACTTCTCCATTAGTTATGTAAGTGGGGAGGTTATTGTCTCCCCACTACTTATCCCTTTTAACTACCCAATTACCCTAGTAATTTGGGGTAATTTTTGTAAATTATTAATGGAAGAAAATTCAGGTTATCACATTCTAATGTCACTGAGCCCTTGCACCTGAGACCCCACTAGTCTCGCCAGCCAAAACCCAACTACTTGGGCTCCGTCCTCGCTAGCCCAATATAGATATCCCAAGTTGAACTTAAGTGTCTAGACTCTACTTAAATATTGGTCCATAGCTCTTGTCTATTCTAATGTGGGATGGGGTATCATATTCACCCTTCTTTTTTTGGACTTTGCGTCCTCGCAAAGGACAATCCAATATCATGATTCGGACTGTCCACTCAGTTGTGTCGGATTCTAGAGGTGGCTCCCACCCTTAAGTCGACGGGGCACTTAGTTCTTCCACTCCCTGGTCCAGTCTCACCCCATGCAGAGACCACACAGGGTTCGCTCTGATACCATAATGTCACGCTTCGAGCCCGCAGACTCGTGACGCGACCAGAGTCTCAGCAGCCAAACCCAACTACTTGGGTTCCGTCCTCGCTAGTCCAAAATGGATATCCCAAATTGAATTTAAATGCCTAGACTCTACTTAAGTATTGGTCCATAGTCCTTGACTATTCCAATGTGAGATGGGGTATCACAATTTGAATCCCAGAATTTCAACTATCATCAAAATTATGCAATTTCAACTCATAGCCAAGAAATCATATTTAATTAAAGGAAAGGGGAAGAGGGTTTTTTCCATTCGTGATTTTCTTTTATATTAATCTAAATGGTCAGTAGATTATTGTAATGCTAGCAGGTATACAATGCAATTTAAAATTGGAAGCGCTCAACACATGAAGAACTGTTGACTGTAGAAAATTTTCCATCTTCCTGGCATTCACCTGCGACAATTAAAAATGCTGATGTGGTAAAATTTTATCAGGTGCCTAGCTCTGTCTCTAGTTTGGCTTCATACGATGTACTTTAATGTGATGAACATACAACCAATGTTTTCAGAATCGGACCGGACCGGCCGGTTGAACCGTGAACCGGTCATGCCACCAGTCCGGTTCTGTATAATAGCCGGAAGTTATCAGAAAACCGTCAAGAACCGGTCGAACCGTTCGAATCGGTACGAACCAGCGGTTTTTTGGTTTTTTTTTTTTATTTTTTGAAAATATAAAATGTGGTGGTAGTGAGATTTGATCTTGAGACCTCATATATAAGACACAAGTGTCTTAACCACCACACCAACAAGTATTTTTGAAGTTAGATAAGTACAAAAATTTATAAAACTAATGAAAAATAAAATAAAAAATGAAACTTCCATTTACTTATCTATGCCTCTCTATATTTCCACATTCAGAGGCTTCAATCTTACATTATTTCCAATTTCACCTCCATCATTCCTTTTTTAATCATTAGTTTTTAATGTTACTAAATTTCACATTCAGAGGATTCAATCTTGCATTCTTTCCAATTTTACTTCCATCATTCCTCTTCTAATCACTAATTTTTAGAGTTACTAAATTCCACCATCAGATAATTCAATCTTGCATCCTTCCAATTTCACCTTAATCATTCCTCTTTTAATCACTAATGTTTAGGGTTACTACAATAAATTTCCTGCACAAGCTCTACTCTTCCCTCTTCTCCTCTCTACCTCCTCCACCCTCCTCTCTCTCTTACCCTTTATTAAATCTCCATGTATTTAATTTAATCTATTGAAGTTTTCTTCCACAACTGTAACATAACCTATACAAATTTTCTTCCCTTTATTTATTTTCTGTATGTGGAGTTTTTGTATTTAATTTGAAATTTCGAATTCTTTTCATTTATTGATGTTGGTTTTCTTTTTTTTGTTTTCCCAATTTTCGATTAAAGATGTATCAATATTTCAAATTTTTTCAGACTTGCTTTTTTTTTTTTTGGTATGGTTGAAAGAAATTACATTTATCAATTTTTAGAAAATTTATGTTCAATTTTCATGTTATTAAGAAAATTTTAAAAGACACTTCAAGATAAAGTACTTTTGGATTAATGTATTCAAAGTTATTGGGTTTAAGCTTTTTTTTCCCTCAAAAAATTTCAAAATATCATTAATAGCCCACTGGTCGGGTGCCCATTACACTGCCTGATGAAAAAAAAAAAAAAAAACACAAAACCGGTGAACCGGGTTTGACGGTTGAACCGCAACCGCATGCCATCGGTTCACCGTCGGTCCGAAGTTTTAAAACATTGCATACAACTTAGATTCCACTTCGCGTAGGGCAATTCCAGTTGGTGATGAGCACAAGGTATTGTGGCCAACACCTACCTTCTACGGGTGCCAGTTTTCCTCTAAGGCAACCACAAAATACTATGCATGCATATGCCTAACATTAAACTGTAGGTCTCCAGAATAGATTGCAATAGAGCAGATTGATTCAATATTTTCTTTTGAACCTTGGACACATACCTCCTCTATATTTTTTTCTCATCTACACTCTTTTGAAATTTAAGTGGGCATAGCACAGATTTGTTTGTCTAAAACCAAAGGCAAGAAAACTTGTGTAAATATTACATATATTAAATTAAAGAATAAAAGGATTACAATCCTTGAAAACTCTTAAATCAAAGAAATTAACCCCCTGATTCTTCTCTTCAGAGGACTTTAATCAAAGGGGCAAAGAGGCTTGTTTCTCGATCTTCCTACAATTTAGGTGTAGAAAATGGATGACTTGATGATGGAAGAATTTGTTTGACTTGATATGTATTTGAGGGAAAAAACTTTTAAAAGAATTTAATAGAGTTTTTTCTAAATTTAATGTGTGTTTTAACTTGAGGAAGACCTCTATGTATGGGCAACATATGTTGGGTTGGTCTTTAGAAAAGCCCTCGAGAACCTTCTTTATTTGGGTGGCTTACAACATAAGAAACTCATTTAATATGGACTTGCTAGCAATAGGCTGGCCCAACAGTCCATCGTAAATTAATGAATCTATTAATCAATTTTAACTTAAATGGACATTATATATTTAATTGACTTAATGTCCCACATAATACTAGCCTAATTTGTCAATTCAAAATATAATGGATTTTTATAATTTAATTTAATTTAATCAAAATTAATTTAATTTATTTCATATTGACTAAATAAATTAAATAAATATTCTTTGTCTACAAATACTCACACTTCAAGACTTGGCGAGGCATATGACAGTTACTTGAGACAAGGCTTGAGGTACTAATCTTTGCCTTGAAACTCAATTGTTTATGTAGGCCATTTGCATCGAGCCCGACTAATGGCTGCTAGTTCAGGGCCTGAATGAATTTAATTAAGATCCTAAAATTTTAATGTCAAATTGTCTTCAATTTATTCTAAAGACCACAGCCCCACGTCAACTGCAAACTTGAAAGTTTGGAATATTTCAATTCGCAACAATTAGTATTTCCTTCAAGAATGAAATAGCCATTAGTAATCAGACTATTGCCTTCAACCCATCCAGCGGAACTTTTCCATTTAACATTTTTTACTGGAACTCTCACTTTAAAGAACCAAAGACATAGTGCCGTAATTAGGAAGTGCCTTCAAGCCTTAGCACAACACCAAACGCAGGGGAACTCGTGATATTATATCAGCAACTATCGAATTCACCTCTTGAGCAATTGAAAATTACCCGAAGTTAGTAGCTTCCAAAACTAAATTCATCACATTGCTATAATCAGCCTTTGCGAATTCCATGACCAGGGCCCTGAGTCTTGTCTTTCTGGTTGGTATAAGCTCTATATAAACAACCAAGAATTGATCAAAGTTGCTCAATTTGAAGCTCAATAACTTCCAGCGTTTCTCAGAAAAGCACAAACAGCATGCTTCACATCGTTCAGGTAGTCATCAACTTTCATCGCTGTTTAGATTTTGATTCTTGTCAGCTTGTTTGTTGGATCAAAAATTCACTTGAATTGCACCACAATCTGGAAATTTGCTTGCTGAAAACTCAATTTCTCGCTTGTTTACTGCTGAATTGAAAATTCGGCTTTGTCAAACTCTAATTGTTGCTGAAGGTCTCAATGTAGCTTTGCACCCTCGTTGCTTGTCAAATTGACTCAAATGTACATGCTCATACAGTTGCATTAAAGCTCCTTCCAAACACATGCTAATTCCAGCTTATCGAATGTGTTGATTCAACAAATTCATGTAGCATAGCCAAGTGGCTAATAACTTTATAGCAACTAGAAATCTGGAAAGACTTCAAAGATTGATGTGCTTTCTTTACATAATGAAATCGGTGAATTTTACTAGACTTGGATTTAATAGATCCATCTTGCTGATTAAAAAAGCAGAAAACTTGATCTGCTGAATAGAACTTGAAGAGGACCTCCTTGGACAAGGGTAACCGACTTGACCTAAAAACACAATACGGGACTAACTTCTCGTTGTAACTCCGACGCTCAAATTAGTTGGGAGTTAGGAGGAAAGAATAGAAAGAATGAAATAATAGCTATCGTGTACCTGCAGCAATACTACTCGTGTATTTATAGTCAATAATGAGATAATTAATAAAAGATCAGGAGTGATTATTAATCCCAAATATTATTCCAAAATAAATGAAATAATGATAAGAGTTATTCCCTAATTTATGATGATAAGGTTGAGTAAGAGTTGTTGTTTGTCTAAATAACTCATTCCCATCCTTGCAATGCTTCAGTTCAGTCTTACTTTGTTCAGCCATTCGGTTCAAACAAACAAAAAAAGGGTGCCAAATGTGTTATGTCTATTCACAGCACTTATACTGATCGTTCACGTTGTCTTCACCAAAGTTAAACTAAGCAATGCCACATTGACACTAAAGAAACAAAAATGCGTCCCACCCTTGGGAAACTTGCGGGTGGAATCAATATCCTTCAGATAACGTTATCTATTGGTTTAATTTGGGGTGACTAAAATTATCCATGTAAACCATATTTCCTTCGTCTTTCCCTTTATCCCTTTTGTTGCACGATACTAATTTTTAATCTTGTGTGACACAAAAGAAAATCCCTCGCCACAACATATGATGGACACTTAACTTGAAGAAAGCACAATCACAAACTTCTGTGAGAGTCTTATCATGGATTGAGAGGCCAATTCGCTCAAGTTTTAATAAGAGCTTCTCAAAATTCGAGAAATCCATTATTTCAACTTCAATAAGTGCTTCCCAAAACTCAAGAACTCTGTTCACCAAGCTCCAATGAGAGCTTGCCAAGGTTCAAGAAGTCCATTCATCCTATTTCAATGAGACCTTCCTAAAACTTGAGAAGTCCATGAAGAAGGTGGTCACTGACGCACTTCTAATGACAATAGCAATGAAGAAGAGTCCAAGTTGGAAGCACAATAAACTCACCAATACTCATGGATGAATGATAAATGCTTTCAAGTTTAGACATCAGTGAGTAGTTCTACCAAGATGAAGGTATAATAAACATATCCAAGACTACGATGATGGAGGGAAGTTCTACCAAATTGGAAGCATTGTGACACCTTTAAAGATCATGGAAACATGACAAACTGATCCAATGGAGAAATTTTTACCAAAGATGAAGGCATGGTGCATACTTCACATTTATGACAATGGAGAAACACTTTACCAAGATAGAGCCATAGTGATTTCATCCAAAACCATGATAATGGATAGCAATCCTACCAAGACGGACATATGGTGCACCTTTAAATTTCATGATGATAAAGAGAGGCTTCTCCAAGATAGAAGATATGATAATCCCAATCAAGATTATGATGATGATAAGAACCTCTACCATGATGGAAGCTTGGTGAGCCTATCCAAATTCTTGTGAAAGTAATGACATCTTTTCATGAGGCAAAAGTAATCTACTCAATGGTCCACCATTTTGAAGTGCATGTCAATTAGCAAGGAGGTGATTTTTTTTAGAGTTGTAATTGGACTCAGAAGCTGCTCCCTAAGCTACATACATGTCCTAAAAGAAAATCAAGCCACACATAGTTCCTACCACTCATAGTTCAAACTCATGTGGGTTAGGAGTAATATGTAGTTTAAAATCATGCGTCAAGAAGTGCTTGAAATAACTTTGATTTGAAGACAATGTTTATTCTCATGTTGAGGAGATTTGGCATAATTTGCAATATGGAGATATTTTATACTTGTGGTGAGGAGGTTTGAAGCAACATTAGATTTGAAGACAATTATACTCATGTCCAAGAGATTTGCAAACAATTTAGAGTGGTCTTGACTTCTAAGATAGCTTATCCTCATGTCAAGGAGACTTGCAAACAGTTTATCCTCATGTCGAGGAGGTTTAAAGAAATATTAGATTTGAAGATAATTTATACTCGTATTAAGAAGATTTGATATAATTTACAATATGGAGACAATGTATACTCATGTCGAGGAGGTGTGAAGCAATATTGCATTTGAAAATAGTTTATACTTAGAGATTTACAGATAGTTTAGACTTGTGTAAGGGAACACACGATGGTCTTGACTTCTAAAATAGCTCATCCTCATGTCAAGGAGACTTTTAGACAGTTTATACTTGTATTGAGGAGGTTTGAAGCAACATCAGATTTGAAGATATTTTATACTCGTGTCAAGAATATTTATAAATAGTTTAGACTCATGCCAGGAAGCACATGTTGACTTTTGATTTGAAGATAGTTTATCCTCATGTCAAAGAAATTTCAAATAGTTTAGACTCTTATCAAGGAGTGCTTGACATGTTTTTAGTTTGAAAACCAATTTGTATGATGCACGAAGTTAGTATGGTTGTCACTTA
Organism: Gardenia jasminoides; assembly: GCA_013103745.1. Taxonomy (NCBI): domain Eukaryota; kingdom Viridiplantae; phylum Streptophyta; class Magnoliopsida; order Gentianales; family Rubiaceae; genus Gardenia; species Gardenia jasminoides. Next base: position 14,840,068 of record CM023095.1, on the reverse strand, counting down.
CATTTTCATCTTCAAGTATAATTTATCATTGTTGAGCTAATTCAATGACTTCATTTTTGAAGGTAAAACATCTCTATAGGATAACTAGCCAAGTAGTGATATCTATAGTGATTGGGTTATTAACTTGCTTAGAGTTTTCAAGGCATTTTGACCTCAGTAGGTCAATAAATTTCACTTGTAACAGTTCATTAAGCATCATTGGGACATCAAAATCACTAAATGAATACTAGTTTTTTTTGGCATATCTTTGAAGTTTCTCTTTTTCCTTCACTCTCTTGCAGATTGTTGGACTTTAAAATCACTTTTCTTATTCTCTTTGTAGAGACTTTAACAAGTGCAATACTTGCTATCATGCATTCGTCAAATTTGTAGAAGTCTTGCCTTAATTCTTTGATTGTGACATTTCCATGGCTTTATGAGGATTAGGAACAATTGCCTCTTGCCCTTAAAGGCCAATCTCCATCTTGTGAGCTTTTGTTGATAACTCATGAAAAGTCTCCAGCTGTATCCCTTACAAGCTGTAACAGAGTCCTCAATGCATGTTTTGGATACACATCTTATGAATCGTGGATGATCCAGAGATTCGATCATTGCAATTTAGACTGAGTCCTCCAATGCTTAATGAAATCTATGTCTGGTTCATCATTCCATTAGCATGCACTCAAAAGCTTGGTCACGTTAATAGTCCATCACGTACTATAAAAGCAATTCAAAGATTCTTGCTCTAATTGCTCCTAACTATCAATGAAGCCAAATTGAAGATCCATATGCTAGTCAAAGGCGTTACCCATTAATGAATGAATAAATTGTTTGACAAGCAATTTGCCATCGGTGCTAGCATCATTGCACGTCTTTACAAACTATACAATCTACTGCTAAGGATTGTCCTTGTCATCAAAACTGTTGAGACTTTTAAGGTTGGTAACTGTTAGGCATCTTTAGATCATGAACTCTTGCAGTATATGATTTGACATAAGTGTTGAATGTCTTAGTCATAGTTATAAAACCCAACTCGACTCAACAAATAACCATTCAACATTGTAAACCCATAATAATGGTTAAGGGTTAGTTCACTAATTAGACCAGTTAAGTAACAAACTTATTGATCAGTCAATAGTCTAACGGCTCAACTAATGGACCTGCAAAAACTATGAATTGAACAATCGTTGAACCACTAATATAATAGTTATTGTGCAATTCTGGTTGAACAATCCAACCCATGCATTGAGCTGGTGACTTGATTACCTCTGGGTCAAGCTCAGGCGAATTTAATAACTATGGTCTTGTGGCTACAACAAATTCTTCTTGATTATGCCTTCAATAAACGGTTTAAGAGTGTTAACACAATTGTGCCATTAGAGAGATTGAAACTTCTTCAAGTGGGACTTGAACATATTTTTCCTTGGCATTTGAAGACATTTCGACAACATCAAGCATCTTAAATTGTTGCTTAGTGATTACTTGTCACTAGTGTCAAAAATTAATTACTAAATTCCTAAAACTACAGTAGTGGGAGTCCAGGTCGAACTCACAGGGAACAATGAAACCTTTAATTTCCTTTGTTAAAATAATAAAAAGTAAATTAAAATAATTAAAATTATAACTAAATTAAGGTAATAATAACAGACGATGAAAACAATAAGCAATGAAACAAACCAAGGGCATGAAGTTCTTTATTCCGATTGATCATCAACACCTAAAGATTCAAATTTCAATAAACTATTTGGCCTAAGTTACCCTGACGCAGTAGTAACTTGCAAGATTCTCTAATATCAACAATAAGAATGATGCACTCAAATTGTACTTTTGCTACTAGATAATTTAGATATTGATGCAATCTTGATTCATCTAATAACAGCTTTAAGAATCAAGAATCAGCTAGAGATGACAACAACCCGGGACTAACGCAGTCATTTAATCAACACCATGGCTCCCCCTAAAAGTTTGTAAAAGGGGACAACCAATCACTAACCTTATTCGCCATATAGGAACACCAATACATGACAATTACAAATTAAGATTAGTATTTGGCAGGAAGAATACATGTAAAGAATATAATTGGTCACTTACTCTAGTATATATGCATCAACATATAATAGAAATCAAGGAATCACATATAGCAAATTGAAGATTGAAAACATCAAACCTGGTTTTACAATCGCTAGAAAAGCACTTTAATTTTTGGATTGAATAGAAAATTAGTTAAACACTTCTCTTAATAGAGAGTCAACTATGTTCATAATCAAATTTTAGTCTAATCTACTCCTACAGATGTTGAATAAGAAAAACTAGCAGTCTATGGTCATTCTCTCCATTGGCTCCCCTCGACCAGTCCCTACATCTATTTATAGGGTTCTTAGAGTAGGGATTTTAAGTTGAGGTAGAGTGGCCCATTTCACATTAAAACTCATACGCACCGTGGGATGTCAAGTCCTCGACAAGTTGCAAGACTGGTGCCTATCATCACTTAATTCAAATACAACTAAAATAAATTTCGGCTGAAATTGACCCTAGGTTGGGCCCTCATCATAGCACTCATTAGCTATTGATTCCTCAAACTCGATATTCTCCTCCTAATTGAACTCCTATTGCAACATTTTCTCTCAAAGTGCTATTTAACTTGTCAAAACAATAAAATACACTGAAGTAGCACTTTAAAAGATAAAAGATCTATAAAATATAGTGATAAGAGGACATAAAAACATATAAAACTTGACACATCAAATTTTTCCACAGCAAATCTTTGCACGTTCTCAGGCAAATCACACTAAAGAACATAAGAACAATACTCAATAAACTAACTCAACTCTTCCCCAAAACATTGAAGTGCTACTGCCCCACGAAATACCTATAGTACAAAGATCCGAAGTACAATACCGAGTAAAATTTCAAACAACCAAGAATCTCTTAACACAACAAATGCACCCAAGCTCAAAATCAACCTCAGTGATAGACTTCACTGGTTAATCTCACTTCTCGCAAGCATGTGTAATATTAATACAAAGAGGGCAAAATTCACTCAAATGCGTTCCATAAAAATGCACTGCCATAAGTTTGCAAAGGAGCTAATCTTTCATCAGCCTAAAACATGTATAACATGAATCATAAGGATTTTAAATTTTTGGGTTTCAACAGTTCAAAATGAATGGTAGGATAACGGTAAGATAATGGAGAGTGCAAGGCCAACAATCCTTAGAACTAGTAGAGCACCCCGGCAAGTCTCCACAAAAAATAACTCTTAGGACTTCTTTTCAATAGTATTAAAGTAATCTTACTCTAAAACACCAAATATATTCATATGAACAAGAAGTCATCTTAAATCATTAGCTACCAATTTAACAATATAACTCATTACAAACCCATAAATCACCAAGGGAACACTAAAAATGACAAAGGATACTTCTATATTTTATTCTTTTTTTCTCTTCCATTTTTTTTCTTTTTTCTCTTTTGCATCCTTGTCAAACTTTGAACATAACTTCCTTGATTTTAAACACCAAGAACTTGCTCAATATATCTACCCAACATGGATTCAAAATAACCCCAATTCATTAGAAATAATCCATCTCTAGAACATAACCATGCTCTACCAGTTACTAAAGATAAACAAAAATTCAAATTGAGAGTTAAAAATGGCAAAGATGGAACAATCGAAAAACAAGAAAAGGGTCATTTTGCTTAATAGCATAACAAAAGGTTTCAATACAAGGATTGGTTCATTTACTAAAGGTAAAATTGGGTAAACAAAGATGGCCTCAATCACTTTCATGCACACATATTCCAAGACAAATCCAAAAAGACACTGAGCAAGTCATAGAGTGACAAATTTATGAACGACATTACACACAACAAAGAAGAATAGATTGACAATGAAAGATCAATCTTTAGACCCAAAAATCTCACAAGGCTATTAGTGTCTATCACACAAGGCTAATTAGATACTAGATACATCCATTGCATCAATTAACTCAAGATTGCAAATATATCACCACAATATTGTACAAGGTATTGGACACAATTGTTGTGCTACCAAAAATACAACTACTGACAATCACAAAAAAATAGAAATAAAGGAATATGAAAAACTATTATTAAACATCCCTCCACACCTAAATTCAGCATTGTCCGCAATGATGTAAAGAAACTAAAGAAAGATAGTGCTCCCCTGAGAAACAGTAAGTAGGTGTAGCCATGAGAACTTCTACTAACGCGAATATTTGACAAGATTTTAAGAGAAATAAACGAAACAAAACAACACAATGAACTAATAAAGCAAATTTTAGAAAAGATACACCACCAAAAATGCAAACAAAATAAAGTAAAAGAAAAACTGTGATAATATGAAATTCATGATAGTGGGGTTTGAAAAATTGGGAAGAAATAAATAAAGAAAGTAATAGTGCAACGTGTGGAAAAGATATGGAGACTTCTGTGTTTTCTACAACCACTATATCTAGTGCCACACATAGGACCCAACATTGAATCCAACACATTCTGTACATTTGTCAGCATTGCTACTTCCATTATTACTTACAAAAGAACCACAAAAATTGTCAATTATAAATATAACCAACCATAAAATTGAGTAATTAAAATATGAAAATATTGGGTTGTCTCCCAACAAGTGCCTTTAGTTAACGTCGTTGGCTCAAGATAGCTAAATGAGTTCAAGGAGAATAGAATCTTTCAACTCTTTTCATTGCTTTCGTTATATGCTCCTGATATCCCTCATAAATGTAGTGATCCTCCTTAGATACGACATGAAATCTCCAATCTTCACCGACTTCCTCAATATCCATATTACGCTTTCTTACAGTTCAAAAGATATATTGGCGATAATTTGGTAGAGGCTAAAACTCTAGCAATGGTGTATTATCATCAAGATGTAAAAATTCATCTCTTCCCTTCAAACTATCATCAACAACCACATTAAAATTGAAAATTTGCTGAGACAAATCATCAAATTCACCAAATTTATTCTCACCCATAAAATCAAAAACTCTTCCCAACATGTTGTCAACTACATCACTAGAGAGCATAGAATTGACATCAACTAAATATTTGATAGCATCAAGAATAGTAAAATTAACAATCTCACAATTATATTCCATAGTCAATGTACCATTAGACATATCAACTCTATTTTTAGTACTTTTCGTGAACAGTTTTTCAAGTAAAATTGGTGCTAGATTGGTAACTTATCATTCCTCCATATTCAAAACATAAAGTCAATTGGAAAAATTAGTCCTTCAACCTGTACATGAACATCTTCCAATACCTCTTCAGAGTAAACATTAGATGTGAGGGCCGTAACCAAACCCTAAATCTTATTTAGACTTCTCGTGAATGGCTTTTATAATTTTTTTAGTTCATGTGCATGATCACGAAAATTTTTAAAACCAACGAAAAGATTCCAAACGATAGCCCAGGAAGTTTAAGTAGGTATTTGAAATCATTTCAATAAAATTTGGATTCGACCATACTCAAAACAAATCATTTTGAAACCCTCACCATCGTGTACACCAAAACCCTAAACGTTTCTTTCTTCTTTCAATTTCAACCGGTTTCACTTCCAAAATTTCTAACCGACATGGTAACAAGTGGAACCGATTTTCCCTCAGCAAATTTGGACCAATTCCAGCAAGCTTGAACCTACATTTCCCTCCAAGCCACAATCAAATTAATCTCCAACAATTCCAGCAAAAACTAGCTGCCCATCACCTCATTACCATGGCTGCCACTTGTCCAAACTTAGCTGAAAATTCTAGCAGCTTGAGCATGCCGTTTTCTCTCCCAAAACCGGCAGCATCATGAGCTTCGGGCAAAGAGGATTTTCAGGTTTCATTAGCCAAAGCTAATGATGCCTGACCTCCTTTCATGCCCAATACATGAAAGGGTTATGCCATTTGGCATTCAATTCAGTAAAAAGAAAAAAAAAATTTGTTCACTTGAGCAAGGAATTCAGATTCCTTCTCTTCCTTCAAGTGTTGGCCGAAACTCCACCAGCAAATCCCTCCTTTCACTTCAGCAAAACTCCTCTACCACTCTCTCCAACTTACTCTCATTTCATTCCAGCAAAAGCCTCCCACAAAGCTCTCAATCGAGAGCTCTTTTCCTCTTGCTTTTTTTTGGCTAAATCAGCCTTGCACCAAGAACTTTCACCTTGGTTGCAGCTGCGGGAACTGGAGCTGGAAATCTGGAAAGGGATTGCTTTGTTCTATTTCCATTCCTTGTCTAAGCTTGAGGTAAGAGTTAGCTTCACTTAAGCTCCATTGGCAGCCTAAGAAATTCGTTGCTATTCTTAACTTGTCTCCTTCTTGTAGCTGGAAACTGAAGCTGCTTGGCCTAACATCACCACTTGACCTTCGTCCCCTAAAGCTGGAAGGGTATGACTTATTCCATATTCCCTTAGCTCAAAGAAATAGTTTTTCTTTTCCAAAACATATCAACTTGAAGGATGAAATGTTCATGCATGTGATGAATAGCTTTGAATCTTGTCATGGCATGCCTGTATCCTCTTAAACCTTTGCTGGAAATTTGATTGACCGATAAGAAGCATCATTCTTGATTTCTCTGAGCTACCTGAAACCTCAAAATGATAGTTTCATTTTATTTATTGCATGCATGATCCTTGAGAATGGTTAAACATTCACTTGTACTACTCAATGAACTTTGAATGTTGATGGTTGAGGTTGTGCGTGACTAGGGGCCTTGGAACTGCTTTTGAACTCTATTTTGCCTCGGTCTTGGCTTGATGATGAACTGAACTTTTGATACATTGGCTTGGCATTGAAAATTTTGAACTTATTTTGGTTGATTTTACTAAAATAATTTCATGCATGTTGGTGCTTTCAACTCTTGAAAATCTTGAGCACCTATGCTGGAACTGATGATTGTGATCGAAAATCTTGAATTTATTTCATTCAAGCATTGTGTTAAAATGCTGCTTGGCAGCCTATTTAGAACTGCCTTGCATGTTTCCAATTTTTCATGAATGTTGATGAACTTGGATCACTATGACCATAAGCTGGAAGTTTAAGTTGATGAACTTAAAGCTTGATATTTCACTGTTTTGATTAATGTTTAATTACCTAAAGTTTGCGTGCATGTTTTTGTGTGTGATTAAGAATTGATGATGACTTGATGTTGAATTTTTGGAACCCAAACAAGGCCTCTAATCGTAGCTAAACAATTGAAGATGTCACAAGGTTGTTCAAAACTATTTTTCCAGAAACCAGTGAACCAACTGAACAAAAATAAAATGCTTATATCTCACTGTTTATAACTCCAAATCACATGCCGTCAGTGGCATTCGAAACTAGACCCAAAGACCTTCGTTTTGGTACTTTACTCGTACTGTAACTCATTTTCTACACATTGTGGCGAATCGACGAACATCGCTAAAAATCAAACCTGCGGACTTGCTGGTTTCGAAAATTAATGTCCAAATTTGAATACTTTCTAAATTGAATTGGTCTTTGATGTTTTCTGAGGAAATAAAGAGCAATGAATCTAGTTTCTAATGATTTCAAAACCACGTAATTCGCATGAGTAGAACTCTCGATCTAGTTTTTGAAAGGAACCGTGGCAAATTGGTTTTCACACAACGTACCTTATAAAATTATTATTTACTACTTTTGGTCATTTGACAAAACTTTGATTTTGTAAATTCAGATTTCGACTTACAAACCTTGTTTTAACCCCGTGGAGGTATTGTACCTCAATAAGACCCAAAACGGGTAAAACCAAAAATCAAATTTGTTTTCAAACCAAAGCCACGAGAGTTCGTTTTTGTACTACGACAAATGAAATTTAAACGCCGTTAGTTAAATCTTTCAATCAAGCAAACCTTCATCCCAATTTTCCAACATAATGCGCTACGTATTCAAACCCTTTTAAAACATCAACTATTGAAACTATTCCAACCCTAATTACACCGATTTTTGAAACTCACGCAGCTTGACCTAACTAACCAAGACCTATATTCTCGAAATTCGGACCACCGTTTTATCACCCTATCAACTCGATAGGTAAACCTAAATATATTCTTGTTTTTCATAAAAGAAGTGAATTGGTCAAAATTGATTTTATTAATTAAAAGTTGATATAATAATTATGTACCTCAAGACTCGTCGGTGATACAAACAAGGGCTTTGAGACCTAGGATTTCGACTCACCTAGTCAACCTTGACCAACTGAGGTGAGGGTTCCTATTTGTTGCTACTTGATCCTTGTTGCTAGGTGTTACTTGATATTGTATGACATATGTTTCTAAATGTGAATTATTGTTGAATGATTAAAACTAGGGTTTTATGTAAAGTAAGTTGTATTGCTTAACTTGACTCAATGTGCTTAGGTGGTTTAGTTTGTTTTGTTTTAAAAACAATAAAACTTGATTTCTTTTGAGGATTGAGGTGAAGAGGCTGGCCTTCAAGGCCCCCTCGCCCCTAAAGGCTGGTGCACTCTCCTAAGGGGGCTCGAGGTTGAAATTGATTGTCAGTTGTCCCTCACCTCTAAAATAATAAACTAAACCACTGTAATTGTGCCTGTGTATGTCAATTGCGCATGACCGTTGGCCGGGATCCCAAACCCCATAGGCGAGTCAGCCTATTCCGAGTCGGCAGTAGGGCTTGGTCGGGTACGTCGACGGACCCTGGGTCTTGTTTAAAGGTTACCTCAAGTGTACCCCACCTCCTGCTTGTTTGGTTTTCGGATCCGAAGTTGGGTGTAAGGGGTTGGACAATGAGAAAAGATCGATCGAGTACTTGCGACTCATCTTGATTGGCTCCATGAGCATTGTATCCTCCTGTGACTGTTCCTGATTGATTGGCTCAATGAGCACCATGATTGTTACTATTTCTTAAACCTGTTATGTGGAAAAGAAACTACTGTTTACAACTTTCCTTAATTGGAAACTTTACCGTACTTGAAACTGGTCCTACATGGACATTAATGTTCTACAAAAGCTTGTTATGTCTATGTGCTTAATTGCTATGTGTTTGGGACTCTCACTGGGCTTAGAAACTCACCCCATATATATATATATATATATATTTTCCTTCTCAGGATTTCCAGGTATTGAGATGAGTGCTGAAGAAGTACAAGCCAGTTGAATCTTGTGAATGGTTGATGTATTTTGAATCTATTATGAGGTCGATAACAATGTTTAAAATTTCCTTTGAATTATTGTGGTAAGGGTCTGTGGATCAAACCCTGATGGATGTTGGGTTGTATGTTATGTTGATCTATTTTAAGGTTATATCCTGTTTGACAAACCCTAGTCGAATTGATTGCTTGCCTGAGTCCTGGCGAGAGTTGGGCCGGCGGCCACGGGTCCTATGGTTCACCTTGGGAAACGTGGGGCCGCCATAGTTGGTGGTATCAGAGCTTAGGTTAGAAATAGGCCTGTAAGGTTATGAGGTCCTGATTTTCTTAGGATAGAAACTGATAATTGAAATTATAAGCACATTTGGAACTTACTTAAAGTTGATTGTGGTTGTAGGTTATGGCTGGAAATGGAGTTAATGGTAACCGTGTCCCACCTAGGATGCCCTTGCCTCTAGTGCGATATCAGCCAGAGACTACAGGTTCTGCACTTCACTGGAGTCCTGCTTCCAAGACCAACCTATGTAGTGTCACGAGAGACTATGCCTACCCTAACCAGTGTGTTGGCGGTGGTGAAAGAAGGAAGACTTTGGCTCGTCTTGTTGAGGGCCAATGCTGAGATTGAGGCACTAAGGACTGAGAACCAGATGTTACGTCTTTGGGTTCGAGCTTCGAGGAGGTGGCTAGCCAATTCCTTGATTGTCTAACTTGTCGCGAGATTGCACCAGGCATCATGGTGATTGTGAGATGATGATTGAGGAGATATTGGAGATCTACTCGGAGGGCCAGGGTGGAGAGCGTTCTAGTGTTGGGGAGGTATTCCCAGGAGATGTTGGGGGAGACGATTTCCGAGGAGATCGAGAGGCTTCTCCTACTCATAGCCCTCTCAGTGACCACTTCGAGGACCCGTTCCCACCTCCCCTTGAGTTAGGATTGAGGCTAAGTACCTAATGGGGGTTCCACTTGGTTTCTATTTGGATGACTGTACTGGATTAATGTTATGTTGTGAAATTTCGTGGATGTTATGACTACTGTGTTGTGTTTGTTTTAAGAACTTGGTGTATTATGTTTTATATTAATGTGGGTTGTTTTAAGTGCATTAACAATTGTTTGCAAAAATTTTCTCTCTCGTTTCTAATTCGCGTTTATAAAACAAAATATTGTATGTGTATGTGTAAAGGAAATGGAAGGAGAAGCGAGGAGAAGAGAGACCTCGTGAGGCAAGTACAAAACCAAGGCGAGGGAGGCATCTACTACTCACCCAATCATGAGTCTGGTGAGGAAACGAGAGATCCAATAGCGGAAGTCTTGAATGAATGACCACTCTCTTAGAACGCATATGACCGTGATCGGGGATCAAGGGCCTAGAGTAGACCCAGGAAGGACCGAGTTAGGTGAAGACAGAGCCCTGGAGAGGTTTCAAAGGTTCTCTTCTCCTAAGTTTGCTGGAGGACCTGACCCAGATATAGCTGAGAAGTGGCTAGAAAGCATGGTTAACATCTTTGGGACTTTAGGTTACACAGAGGTACGGTAGGTGACCTTCGCCGTATTTCAATTTGAAGGTGCTGCAAGGGCCTGGTGGAACATTATTAGGGAGAAATGGGCTAGAAACCAGACCTCATGGACATGGGCCAACTTTACTAGGGAGTTTAATGAGAAATATCTACCTCCTCTAGTTCAAGAAAGACGGGAGGATGAGTTCATGCAGTTTGTAAGGAACCCTAAGTGTGGCTAAGTATGAATCCCAATTCACTCGCCTATCTAAGTTTGCCCCGGAATTGATTGCCACCGAACCTCGTAGAGTGCATCGCTTTGTCCAGGGTCTAAACCTAGAGATCCAAGAAGCCTTAGCAACTGCTCAGATGCCCACTTTTACCGATGCCCTAGAAAAGGCTCTAAGGGTAGAGAACACCAAGGCTCAAGTCAAAGCTTTTCAAAATAGAAAAAGGGTAGCCCCGACCAGTAGTAGTTTTGGGAAACCAGGAGGAAATCAACCACCCCAGAAAGCTGGAAGAGAATCTGGAGGAGGCGGATTGTATCAGGGAAAGGGGCCAAAAAGGCTGCCCTGTCTCAACCCAGGCAAAACCAACCCACACCACCTGTGGATTTTGTGGTAAGGCAGGCCACCATGAGAATGATTGTTGGAGGAAGGTCGGAAATGTCTAGCCATTGTGGTAGCACGAGCATGTGATTGGCAATTGCAGTTCGTCCGACCCCAATTGAAGTCGGAAAACAAGCATCAAGAGGTCCCAACCCTAAACCGCCGACGGAGGAAATCCACCTAGGGTACCCTGCGCAGAATTTACTCCCTGATCACAGGAGTGCGACCAATTAGGGTGGTGGAAGGTACCATTTCCCTTTTCCATAGATTGGCTAAGATTTTGATTGATCCTGGTGCTAGTCATTCATTCGTAAATCCTGATTTTATGTGCGATATTAATGTTAAGTCCGATCTTTTACCCTTTGATCTGATAATACAAACTCCTACGAAAGATCCATGCTTAGTGACGAATGAGGTCTATAGGAATTGTGAGCTTTGGGTAGGAGAAAGGAAAATTTTGGCAGATTTAATTTCTTTACCTATCAAAGGTTATGATGTCATACTCGGGATGGATAGTCTAACCCGACTCCATGCACAACTGGATTGTAGGATGAAAGTGGTCAAATTTCACATTCCAGGGGAACCTACCCTAAGATTTGATACAAGACAAGGTTTAGCTTCGACTGCTCTCATTTCAGGGATACGAGCCAGAAAATTATTAAGTAAAGGAGCTCGAGGATACTTGGCATTTTTGATAAACCCTCAAGAGGATAAGCTGAGACTAGAAGATGTGCCCATAGTGAATGAGTATCTAGAGGTATTTTCGGAGGAATTAGTATCTTTACCCCCTGCCAGAGATATTGAGTTTAAGATTGAGCTTACCCCTGGAGCAGCACCTATTTCTAAGACTCCCTATCGAATGGCGCCAGCTGAGCTCAAGGAATTAAAATTACAATTACAAGATCTGTTAGAAAAAGGTTTCATCAGATTGAGTGAGTCTCCGTAGGGAGCCCCGGTACTGTTTGTGAAAAAGAAAGATGGAGGTTTAAGGCTTTGCATAGATTATCGGGGATTGAATGAGGTCACTATTAAGAATAAGTATCCTTTACCTCACATTGACGAATTGTTTGATCAACTACAAGGTGCTGTAGTGTTTTCTAAGATTGATCTCAAACAAGGCTATTACCAGTTAAGGATCAGGAGGAAGACGTTCCGAAAACAACCTTCAATTCCAAATATGGGCATTATGAGTTTCTAGTTATGCCATTTGGACTAACTAATGCCCCGGCAGCATTCATGGATCTAATGCATCGTGTTTTCAAGCCTTACTTAGATCAATTTGTGGTGATTTTCATAGATGATATTTTGATCTATTCAAGGTCCAAAGAAGAACATGATCGGCATTTAAGGTTAGTCTTGCAAACCTTGAAGGAACACCAGTTGTACGCTAAATTTAGCAAGTGCAAGTTATGGCTTGAAGAAGTATCATTTCTAAGTCATGTGATCTTCGAGAAAGGCATTACGGTTGATCCAGCCAAAGTGAAGGCAGTGGTGGAATGGAAACAACCGGAGAACCTGATGGAAGTTCGTAGGTTTCTAGGCTTGGCCGGATACTACCGAAGGTTTATTCAGGATTTCTCCAAACTTGCGGGTCCCTTAACCAACCGGACTCGAAAGAATAGCCATTTCGTATGGGACTCGAAATGTGAGGATAGTTTCTAAGAGCTCAAGAGTCGACTGACCAAAGCCCCTATGTTGGTTTTACCGAACGAAAAGGATAGTTTTACCGCGTACATTGATGCATCCAAAGAAGGTTTGGGATGTGTTTTAATGCAGGCTGGAAGAGTAGTGGCTTATGCCTCGAGGAAGTTAAAACCTCACGAGCAAAATTATCCAACCCATAATCTAGAATTGGCAGCAATAGTGTTTGCCCTGAAGAAATGGAGGCACTATCTATATGGTGTGGTTTTTGAAGTATATACAGATCACCAAAGTCTTAAGTACATATTTTCTCAAAAAGAACTGAACTTGAGACAACGGCGATGGTTGGAATTCTTGGAAGATTATGAATGTACTATCAAGTACCAGCCAGGGAAGGCTAATAAGGTAGCGGATGCTCTGAGTAGGAAAGTTCAGATTTCTGGACTAATGATTAATGAATGGAAGATGTTAGAGGAAATTAGTACTTGGAGCCCACAAATGGCACCGCAGAAAGTGATTTTGGGAGGTATCACTTTAAATTCTCCTATAATTGAGGGCATTAAGGAGTCTCAAGCCAAAGACACTCTAGTGCAAAAATGGATAAACAAGGTTAAAGAAGGGAGATTGCCTAATTTTAATTTGGGAGAAGATGGAATTTTAAGATACCAAACCCGTCTGGTAGTACCTGACCAAGATGAATTGAAAAAGGAAATTATGGCAGAAGCATACAGGTCTAAATATACCATTCATCCTGGAAGGAACAAAATGTACCAAGACATGAAGAAATTATACTGGTGGGATAACATGAAAAGAGACATAGCTCAGTTTGTACAGTCATGTCTTAGGTGCCAGCAAGTCAAATCTGAACACCAGAGACCCTCAGGATTACTACAACCCTTAGAAGTACCTGAATGGAAATAGGATCAGATTACAATGGATTTTGTTACAGGATTACCCCCTACTCGTCGAGGGCATGATGCAATTTGGGTCATAGTAGATCGGTTAACCAAGTCAACCCATTTTCTACCGATCAACATGAAATACAAGATGGAAAAACTGGCTCAAATCTATTTGGACGAGATTGTTAGATTACATGGGGTGCCAGTAAGCATTGTATCGGATAGAGATCCGCGTTTCACTTCTAGATTTTGGCAGCGATCTACGAGTGCTTTGGGGACCAAGCTAAATCTCATCACGCCTATCACCCTCGAGGCAGATGGACAATGCGAAAGGACCATACAAACTTTGGAAGACATGTTGAGGGCATGTGTTATGGATTTTAGAGTAGTTGGGACCAGCATCTAACCTTGGTAGAATTTGCTTTACAACAATAGCTACTTTCCTCAATTCAAATGGCCGTGAGGTTGTGTATGGAAGGAAGTGTAGATCCCTAATATACTGGGATGAAATTGGGGAAAGGAAACTTTTGGGTGCCGAAAGAATACCATGGGTTGAGGCAGCATATGAGAAGGTTAGGTTAATCCGTCAAAGGATTCAAGTGGCTTAGAGTTGTCAGAAAAGCTACACCGATAACAGAAGGAAGGATTTAGAATTTCAAGTTGGGGATGAAGTTTTCTTAAGAGTCATGCCATTAAGAGGAAGTCTCAAATCGAGAAAAGGAAAGAAGCTGAGACCAAGATATATATGTCCCTTTAGAATTTCAAAAAGAATTGGAAAGGTGGCATATCAATGGGAATTACCGACAAACCTAGCTCGAGTCCATAAAGTTTTCCGTGTCTTGGCTAAGGAAGTATCACAAGGATCCATCTCACGTCCACACCAACCCTAGAGGTCGACCTAGATGAATCGTTGACTTACCAATAGAAACCCTTGAAAATTCTGGACAGAAAGGTTAAAATCTTAAGGAAGAGACAAATTCCCCTGGTGAAAGTCCTTTGGCGACATCATAGATTAGAAGAAGCAACGTGGGAGCTGGAGGAAGAAATGAATCAGCAGTACCCAGAGCTTCAAATGACAAGAGGTAATGATTTCGAGGATGAAATTTCTTAAGTGGGGAAGGTTGTGAGGGCCGTAACCAAACCCTAAATCTTGTTTAGACTTCTCGTGAATGGCTTTTATAATTTTTCTAGTGCATGTGCATGATCCGCGAAAATTTTTAAAACCAACGAAAAGATTCTAAGCGATAGCACAGGAAGTTTAAGTAGGTATTTGAAATCATTTCAATAAAATTTGGGTTCGACCATACTCAAAACAAATCATTTTGAAACCCTCACCATCGTGTACACCAAAACCCTAAACGTTTCTTTCTTCTTTCAATTTCAACCGGTTTCACTTCCAAAATCTCTAACCGATATGGTAACAAGTGGAACCGATTTTCACTCAACAAATTTGGACCAATTCTAGCAAGCTTGAACCCACATTTCCCTCCAAGCCACAATCAAATTAATCTCCAACAATTCCAGCAAAAACTAGCCGCCCATTCACCTCATTTCCATGGCTGCCACTTGTCCAAACTTAGCTGAAAATTCTGGCAGCAGGCATTCCATTTTCTCTCCCAAAACCGGCGACATCATGAGCTTGGGGCAGAGAGGTTTTCAGGTTTCATTAGCCAAAGCTAATGATGCCCCACCTCCCTTCATGCCCAATACATGAGGGTTATGCCATTTGGCATTCAATTCAGTAAAAGAAAAAAAAATTTGTTCACTTGAGCAAGGAATTCAGATTCCTTCTCTTACTTCAAGTGTGAAACTCCACCAACAAATCCTCCCTTTCCATCATGCAAAACTCCTCTACCACTCTCTCCAACTTACTCTCATTTCACTCCAGCAAAAGCCTCCCACAAAGCTCTCAATCGAGAGCTCTTTTCCTCTTGCTTTTTTTTTGGCTAAATCAGCCTTGCACCAAGAACTTTCACCTTGGTTGTAGCTGCGGGAACTGGAGCTGGAAATCTAGAAAGGGACTGCCTTGTTCTATTTCCATTTCTTGTCTAAGCTTGAGGTAAGAGTTAGCTTCACATAAGCTCCATTGGCAGCCTAAGAAATTCGTTGCTATTCTTAACTTGTCACCTTCTTGTAGCTGGAAACCAGGAGGCTGCTTTCAACATCACCACTTGACCTTAGATCCCCAGCTGGAAGGGTTTGACTTATTCCATATTCCCTTAGCTCAAAGAAATAGTTTTTCTTTTCCAAAACATATCAACTTGAAGGATGAAATGTTCATGCATGTGATGAATAGCTTTGAATCTTGTCATGGCATGCTTGTATCCTCTTAAACCTTTGCTGGAAATTTGATTGACCGATAAGAAGCATCATTCTTGATTTTTTTGAGATATTCGAAACCTCAAAATGATAGTTTCATTTTATTTATTGCATGCTTGATCCTTGAGAATGGTTAAACATTCACTTGTACTACTCAATGAACTTTGAATGTTGATGGTTGAGGTTGTCCTGCGTGACTAGGGACCTTAACGCTTTTGAACTCTATTTTTACCTCGGTCTTAGCTTGATGATGAACTGAACTTTTGATACATTGGCTTGGCATTGAAAATTTTGAACTTATTTTGGTTGATTTTACTAAAATAATTTCATGCATGTTGGTGCTTTCAACTCTTGAAGCTCTTGAGCACCTATGCTGGAACTGATGATTGTGATCGAAAATCTTGAATTTATTTCATTCAAGCATTGTGTTAAAATGCTGCTTGGCAGCCTATTTAGAACTGCCTTGCATGTTTCCAATTTTTCATGAATGTTGATGAACTTGTATCACTATGACCATAAGCTGGAAGTTTAAGTTGATGAACTTAAAGCTTGATATTTCACTGTTTTGATTAATGTTTAATTACCTAATGTTTCCGTGCATGTTTTTGTGTGTGATTAAGAATTGATGATGACTTGATGTTGAATTTCTGGAACCCAAACCAGGCCTTTAATCGTAGCTAAACAATTGAAGATGTCACAAGGTTGTTCAAAACTATTTTTCCAGCCAAACGGTGAACCAACTTGAACTAAAATAAAATACTTATATCTCACTGTTTATAACTCAAATCATGTACTGTCGGTGGCATTAGCAAAACTAGACCCAAAGAGCTTCATTTTGGTACCTTGCGTCCAGTAACTCATTTTCTACACATCATTGGTGAATCGACGAACATCACGAAAATCAAACCTGGGACTTGCTGGTTTCGAAAATGAATGTCCAAATTTGAATACTTTCTAAATTGAATTGGTCTTTGATGTTTTCTGAGGAAATAAAGAACAATGAATCTAGTTTCTAACGATTTCAAAACCACATAATTGGCATTAGTAGAAGTCTCGATCTAGTTTTTGAAAGGAACCGTGGCAAATTGGTTTTTACACAACGTACCTTACAAAATTATTATTTACTACTTTTGGTCATTTGACAAAACTTTGATTTTGTAAATTCAGATTCGACTTACAAACCTTGTTTTTTAACCCATTAGGTATTGTACCTCAATAAGACCAAGCAGGTAAAACAAAAAATCAAATTATTTTTCAAATTAGCAAAACCAGAGTTCATTTTTGTCTTTGCGACAAATGAAATTTAAGCAGCGTTTAGTTAAATCTTTCAATCAAACAAACCTTATCCCAATTTTCCAACATAATCGCTATGTATTCAAACTAACCTTTTAAAACATCAACTATTGAAACTATTCCAACCCTAATTACCGATTTTTTGAAACTCCGTAGCTTGACCTAACTTAACAAGACCTATATTCTCGAAATTCGAACCACCATTTTATCACCCTATCAACTTGATAGGTAAACCTAAATATATTCTTGTTTTTCATAAAAGAAGTGAATTGGTCAAACTTGATTTTATTAATTAAAAGTTGATATAATAATTATGTACCTCAGGACCCGTCGGTGATACAAACAAGGGCTTTGAGACCGAGGATTTCGACTCACCTACTCAACCTTGACCAACTGAGGTGAGGGTTCCTATTTGTTGCTACTTGATCCTTGTTGCTAGGTGTTACTTGATATTGTATGACATGTGTTTCTAAATGTGAAATATTGTTGAATGATTAAAACTAGGGTTTTATGTAAAGTAAGTTGTATTGCTTAACTTGACTCAATGTGCTTAGGTGGTTTAGTATGTTTTGTTTTAGAAACAATAAAACTTGATTTCTTTTGAGGATTGAGGTGAAGAGGCTGGCCTTCAAGGCCCCTGCAAAAGGCGGTGCACTCTCTAGGGGCTCGAGGTTGAAATTGATTGTCGGTTGTTCCTCACCTCTAAAATAATAAACTAAACCATTGTAATTGTGCACATGTATGTCAGCATGCCAGTTGGTTGGGATCCCAAACCAGTGAGTGAAGCCTATTCCAAACCCAGGTGGTAGGGCTTGGTGAGATGCATCGACGGCGGGTCATGTTTAAGGTTACCTCAGTGTACACCACCTCACCTTGTTTGGTTTTGGATCGAAGTTGGGTGTAAGGGTTGGAGAATGAGAAAAAGTAATTGCGGACTCCTTCTATCTTGATTGGCTTCATGAGCATTGTATCCTCACATGACATTCTTGATTGATTGGCTCAATGAGCACCATTGATTATTCTTGTTTCTGGCTGGTATGGTGGAAAGAAACTACATTTTCTTTGTAGTGGAAACTTTCTAGGTGATGCAAGTTGGTCCTATATAGACGTTAATGTTTAAAAACTTTATTATGTCTATGTGCTTATTACTATGTGTTTGGGACTCTCACTGGGGTTAGAAGTTCACCCTATATATATATATATATATATATATTTTTCCTTCCTAGGATTTCCAGGTATTGAGATGAGTGCTGAAGAAGTACAAGCCAGTTGAATCTTTTGAATGGTTGATGTATTTTGAATCTATTATGAGGTCGATAACAATGTTTAAAATTTCCTTTGAATTATTGTGGTAAGGATCTGTGGATCAAACCCTGATGGATGTTGGGTTGTATGTTATGTTGATCTATTTTAAGGTTATATCTTGTTTGACAAACCCTAGTCGAATTGATTGCTTGCCCGAGTCCTGGCGAGAGTTGGGATGGCGGCCGCGGGTCCTATGGTTCACCTTAGGAAACGTGGGGCCGCCACATTAGAGCCATCCACTAATTGAATAATAACTCTAATTGTTTTTAAATGACCCAAATTCAAAGAAAAATACATTGACAAGGGCATGATATTGATAGATGCTCCTAGGTCTAACATAGCTTGTTTCATCTGAATATTTCTAATGACATAAAGAATAGTGAATATACCTATGCACTTATATGTTGGAGGACACTTCATTTGAATCATGGCAGAGACATTGTTGGTAATAGTCACCTTCCCATAATCCTTGAGATTTCTCTTCACTCCGTAAGGAATCTTGCATACTTTGGACTTTACTTAATCACCTCAAGTAATGGAATGTTGATTTTCAACTTGTGGAGGACATCAAGAATATCTCGCTCTTCCTCATCCTTCTTTGACCTTGCCAACCTACTAAGAAAGGGAAAGAAATAACAATATTAATCTTAGAAAAATTAATTTCACTGTTATCTTCTATTAGTAAATCGTCTACTTCCTCCTTTGGCATGGAGTGCTTAAATTCTAGCTCCTGCTCTTCTTAAGTGGTTTCTTCTAACTTTGTCTCGCATCTGAAATGCATTGCACTAATACTCTTACAAGAATCTACTATAGGTGGAGACAGCAAATGTTCTGAGTTTTGTGCTTGCAAGTCAGTGATAGATGTGGCTAGTTGTTTAATTTGGATCTCCAAAACTTTGAATACTAGCTCGGGTTGATCGTTGAAACTGTGTTGTTTCATACCAAAATTCTATCATCTCCTGCTGAAAATGTGTCATTTCTTGTTGAAATTGTGTAGTTGAACTGGCCATTGACTTTACCATATCCTTCAAAGATGAACTTATATCAGGAACTGAATAATCTACCACTTGTGGGTGAATCGATTATTGATATTGAAAGGGGTGATACTGTTAGGGAACTTGGTTTACTTGACCTCTATAACTTTAATTATGATACCCTTCCCAACTCTAATTGTTGGTATATGAATACTGGTCATAACTTCTCTGAGGTACATCATGTATCCCTTTATTAAATTGAAAATGTTTGTATGGATCTTAAAGTAATGGACACATGTTCATAAAATGTGCCAATGAATGAAATTCACAAACTTTTATTACTTGCACATTCCTCTCTAATTGGTGAACCAAAGACGTTAAATCAGTAAGTGTTCTGTTCAGACAGAAAGCACCAATCATTGATTTTTTCAATTACTTTGCAAGAAAGATTGGACACACCTAAAATTCTTGGGAAAGAAAATAATAAATCAAAAATAAAAATATGAAAAAATTAACAAAGAAAAGCAAAAGTTAATACCACTTCCTCGCAACAACGCCAAAATTTTGATCACTTGTCATCAGTGTCAAAAATTAATTATTAAATTTCCAAAACTATAGCAGTGGGAATCCAGGTTGAACCCACAGGGAGCAGTGAAACCTTCAATTTCCTTTGTTAAGATAATAAAAAGTAAATTAAAATAATTAAAATTACAACTGAATTAAGGCAATAATAACAGACGATGAAAACAATAAGCAATAAACCAAACTAAGAACATGAAATCCTTTATTCTGATTGATCGTCAACACCTAAAGATTTAAACTTAATAAACTATTTGGCCTAAGTTACCCTGACGTATGAGTAACTCACAGGATTCTCTGATATCAATAATAAGAATGACACACTCAAATTGTATTTTTGCTACTAGATAATTTAGGTATTAATGCAATCCCAATTAATCTAATAACAGCTTTAAGAATCAATAATCAGTTAATGATGACAACTACCCATGACTCACGCAGTCATTTAATTAACACCATGACTCCTCCTAATGGTTCACAAAAGGAGACAACCAATCACTAACCTTAATCACCGCATAGAAACACCAAAAGATGACAATTACGGATTAAGATTAGTATTTTGGCAGGAATAATACATGTACAGAGAATAATTGGCCACTTACTCTACTATACATGCATCAATATAATAGAAATTAAGAAATCACAGAGATAGCAAATTAAAGATTGAAAAGATCAAATCGGTTTCACAACCATTAGGAATAAGCACTTTAATCTTTGGTTTGAATTGAAAATGCAACACTTCTCTCAATAGAGAGACAACTATGTTCATAATTAAGGCATTTTTGTCTAATCTACTCCTATAGATGTTGAATAAGAAAAGTAGCAGCCTATGGCGTTCTCTCTCTCGGCTCACACTCACGTGACTTCATTCATTTATAGAGTTCTTAGAGTAGGGTTTTAGACTTGTGTAGAGTGGTCCACTTAACATTAAAGTTCATACGACACAAGATGTTAAGTAGGGGTGCAGCAATTTCTGAATTTTAGCATTTCAGACCAATTTAAATGGAATTCGAATATGAAACAGAAATATGAAAATATAATGAAACGGAACTCAATTTCAAATTTTCAAATTAGATACTGGATTTGGTTATGACAATTTTATTTCAGAATTTTCAATTTGAATTCAAAAATATAATATAAAATAAATATAATTTGTATAATATATAGTATATTATATGCTATATATTACATAAAAAGGGTTTTTAGAATTATATTATATTATAATTTGTAATTTCTGAATTAAAAAAAGGCAAAAGCTTAATATATCACTCTCACTCTCTCAGCCTCAGCCACTGTCCCTATTATTAGTTTGAGTCTTTCTCTAATTCTCTTTAGAGGGTTTTCTTGATTTCTTTAGCTTTCACCTTTGAGAGGAAATATGGATTCCCAAATCCCAAATTGCTGGCCAAACCTTTGCAAATTTTTGATTCTGATTTCTGACTTTCACTTTTGGGTTTGGGTGAGCAAATTTCTGATTTT
This sequence comes from Gardenia jasminoides, assembly GCA_013103745.1. Classification (NCBI taxonomy): domain Eukaryota; kingdom Viridiplantae; phylum Streptophyta; class Magnoliopsida; order Gentianales; family Rubiaceae; genus Gardenia; species Gardenia jasminoides. The sequence goes on along the minus strand of CM023095.1, from coordinate 14,818,373 downwards.
GATTTCTAACTTCTGAGAACCCTAATTTTCCTAATTCCATTTACTGAAGGTGGAAGAGCATGCTAACTCTCTTTCCGATTTCTCACTTCATGCGACTCTCTCTGACTCTCTCAAGTCTTCGGCTAGCTGAATAATGTCAATTGAGAGCCACAACGGTGCGGAGGATTTGAAGCATGAAGGTTCATCTCTTAATCCTTCCCGTAGTTCAACTCCAACTTCTGATACTTGTGCTGCTGAAGGTAGAGAGGGTAAAAAGAAGAGAGGACCATAAGAGACAAGGTCTTTGGTGTAGGAATCATTTTGTTGTAGAATGGAAGACAAACATCAAACATGGCTGGTGCAAGTACTGTAATGTACTTATTGCTGCTGACTCTAGGTCTAATGGTACGACTCCTTTGCTCAATCACTTTAAGCATTTTAAGTAGAATCCGAATAATAAGGGTAGTTGTCAAACTACATTATGCTTAGGGATTTCTGGTGATGGGGATGAGTCCAGGACTGCTCTAATTGGTTAGAAATTTGATCAAGATGCTATTAGGAAGAGTATTGCTTACATGTTGATAGTTGATGAGTTGCCATTCAAATTCATTGAAGGGAAAGGATTTCAACATATTATGTGCACTGCTTGTCCTCAATTTAAGGTTCCCTCTATGTGGACTATTTCAAGAAATTGTTATCAACTCTATTTGGATGAGAAATCAAGGTTAAGAAATGTTATTAAAGATGCATGCAGTAGAGTGTGTCTCATAACTGATTCTTGGACCTCTATATAGAGGATTAATTATATGTGTTTGACAGCACATTTTATTGATTATGATTGGAGATTGAACAAGAAAATAATAAATTTCTATCCAATTTCTAGTCATAAAGGAACTGATGTGGGAAAGGCTATTGAGAAATGCTTGCTTGAATGGGCCATTGATGATGTTTTTACTGTAATTGTTGACAATGTTGCCTCTAATGATGTTGATGTGTCATACTTGAAGCAAAAAATTCAAAATTGGGGTAAGGCTGTGCTTAGGGGGAAATGGATGCATGGAAGATGTGTTGCACATATTGTGAATCTTGTTGTTAATGATGGTTTGAAAAGAATTGGAGAATCAATTGAATGTATTTGATCAATAGTGAGATATGTTAGGCAATCACCTTCTAGGTTGAGAAAGTTTAAAGAATGTGTTGAAATTGAAAAAATTGAATGTAAAAAATTGTTGAACCTAGATGTTTGTACTAGGTGGAACTCAATATACATTATGTTAGACACTACCTAAAAATTTGAAAGAGCCTTTGTAAGATTTGGGGAGCAAGATCCCCTTATGGTTCAAGACCTGCAGTCATTACCAACAAAATTAGACTGGGAAAAGGCCAGATTTATGGTCTTATTTCTGGAAAATTTTTATGATCTAACTCTGAAAGTTTCTGAAACAAAATATGTGACTTCAAATGGCTTTTTTAATGATATCAGTCACAAAAATGGGATCTTAAAGGAGATGATTGCAAATGAAAATTTTGAATTAAGTGCAATGGCAAAGGCTATGAAGGATAAGTATGATAAATATTTGGGGAGAATTGAAAAGATGAACATGTTAATTTTTGTTGCTGCTCTACTTGATCCTAGGTCCAAGTATGAGTATTTTGAATTTGTTCTCATGAAAATGTATGGGGATAGTGATGGTAAGTTTGTGGCTGAAATAGCAAAGGATGCTATGTTTGAATTGTTTAATGAATATAAGAGGATGAGCTCCCCTTCAGCATTTAGTACCTCTCATTCCTCGTTTTCCTCACTGTTCGGTGAATCTAGAAATATCAGTCAGCATTCAATTTCTTCAGATGTGTCAAAAAAAAAATTAATGACAAGTACAAAATGGCGTTTAAGAAAAGAAAAATGGAACATAGAGGTGGGGACAATAAATCTGAGTTGGATAAATACTTTAATGAAAAGTGTGAAGATGATGATGATAAGTTTAATATCTTGGGATGGTGGAAGGCTAATAGCATCAGATTTCTAGTCCTTTCACAAATGGTTCGAGATGTCTTGGCTGTTCCTATTTCTACTGTTGCTTCTGAATTTGCACTTAGTACTGGAGGACGTGTTCTTGACACTTTTAGAAGTTCTTTAACTCCAAGAATTGTTCAGGGCCCTATATGCACTCAAGATTGGCTGAGATCAACAACTTCTAAAATTAATGTGGAAGAAATATTGGAGGAACTTGAAGCCTTTGAATCTGGTATAATATTGTCATTTTTCATTTTTATCATTTAATTTTTTAACGTTTACTACCTATTAATATATTTAGTTGCTATTGTTGCAGCTTTGGTGAAGAATGGAGCTGAATCTACCATCATTGATCTTTGACAAGCCAACTTGACATGCATAATGGATTGAAGATTAGCATTGAATGTTGACTGCCTACTTGCTTTAGGAGTTTAGTAGCTCCTTTATTTATTTTCTGCCATTAAGACAATTTGGTTTTGTACTTTGATGTTGCTAATGCTTAATTCTTATATTTGGAGTGTGGACAATTTGCCAATTTGATTTATCAATTTTAGTTTGTACTCTAAATTTGCTGCCGAGTACTGAATATTGATGTAGTGATGCTTGATTTGGCTACTGTCAGAGTTGATTTCGGCAATTCGAACACATTCGAAATTGCCAATTTGAAATCGGAACGAATTCAATTAGGAATTTAGTAATCTGAAATTGAATTAGGTCGGTAAATTCATGTCAAAAATTCCAAATTTTCCTATTTCATACTTCCAAAACACCGAATTCGCTTCCGATTCTCACCCCTAATGTTAAGTCCTTAGACGGGTTGCAAGACTGGCACCCATCATCGCTTAATTCTTCAATACAACTAAAATTAGCTTTGACTCAAATTGGCCCTAGGTTGGGCCTCCATCATAGCACCCATTAGCGACTGATTCCTCAAATTTAATATTCTCCTCCTAATTGAACTCTTTTGCAACCATTTCCTCTCAAAGTGTTCACTTTAAAAGATAAAATCTCTATAAAAAATAGTGATAGAAGAACATAAAAACATATAAAATATGAGACGTTGCTTAGCCATGTTTGAGCTATTCTAATTTATGCGCTCCAGCATGTCCATCAATTTGGTAATCTTAGTGTTTTGGTTTTGAACATGAATCGCTAGCTCTTCAACAATTTTAGGCAAATTAGAAATTTGATCTTCAACAATTGTACTGTTGGTCATCTTCATAGGCATCACCATAAAACTTGTTGAATCATTTGAGTTATTGAGGTTTGAGTCGTGGTCACCCTCGGTACTAGGCAATACTTCAAGATTCTTCTCTTGGGTAGAAAAAGCATCCTTCTTAAGTTTTTGCACTGGTACCTTCGTCTTGCTCCTTGTTATAGGACCAATGTCTTGCACCTCTTCATTTGTAGAAGTAATAAAGGTTGAATCTTTACGAGCAAAACTCATATTCTTTGAGTCAATGGGTAAAGTTTTGCAACATGAACTTGTGGAAAGAGAAGAGATGAGAGGCAGAGATAGTCTCATGGGGCATCTTAGAAATTTGTACCACAGATTTCGTTGCCTAGGACCAAATACAAGAAATCTTATGCAAATATCAAATATATTAAGTTAAGAAAAAAAATGATTACAATCTCTGAGAATTCTTAAATCAAAGAAATTAATTCCCTAATTCTTCTCTTCAAACGACTTTAATCAAAGGGTCGAAGAGGATTGTTTTCCGATCAAAAAGTGTGTTTTCTACAATTTGGACATAGAAAATGGATGACTAGATGATAGCATTGAATACTTGAATATTTAATCTTCAATTCCTCAACACAAGCAGAAGGATTTGTTTGACTTGACCTGAATTTGAGGGAAAAAGCTTTTAAAAGAATTTTTCCAAAATTTAGTGAGCCCATTCGCCTCTTATTAACTTTTCTTGAATTTGCTTCACTTCTTACTAGATATACACCTGAGTCCCACGATCTGAACATAAAGTTTAAAGGTTTAACTGAAGGTGGTAGACCAACTTCCTGATCAAGTATGACTATTGAACAACGTGCTCAATTTGCACCTGTTGTAGGTATTCCTGACATATTACATTCCAAACACTATAATTATGTATGTTGCTGTGCCTCCTATGAAGACGCAATCTTTGTGTTGCTTTGATCTAAATCTTCATGGCCTGGCGATTTTGCTTTCTTCCGCCTGCAGTTATGTAAGTAGTGTGAGGGCCTCAAAATTCAGAATTATTTAAAAAAAATACATAATATTATTTATATTGTGTTTATTTATTGAAATATGAGTAAAATTATGTTTAAATTGAATATTTTCCAATTTATAGCATTTTATACGATTTATTTGCCGGTGTGCAATTTTGGCCAAATTAGGTGTCTAATTTTCTACCGGAGTGTGATTAGTGACTTTAAGTTGAAATTAAGCATAAGTGGCAATATTTTGGAAATATTAGTAAGTTTGGACAGTGTTGGAATGGACTAGAACAGTGTAAGTTGGACTGTCTCGTGTGACGCGACATAAAGTGCTAAAAAGCACTTTTTCCTTAAATTGTGGAAGTTGCACTTTTTGTCTCCTCTTACATTGACTTCCTTGCAATCCTTACACTCCATTTTCAGCTGAAACTTTGGGGAGATAGAGAGAGAGGCTGCCGAGAGAGAGAAGGGAGAGAGAGAGAGAAAATCGAGCTTGTTTCTTCCATAGCCTTCCATCCATTCTTCTTGGAGCTTCAAACACCATCAACCACCATCATCTTCTTCACTCCTTGCAGCCGAGAGAGAGGAGAGAGAGAGGGCTTTGGACCGGTTCTTGGAGGAAGAAAAGAAGGGGTAAGTCTTGTAGTTGATCTTTCATTTCTTCTTCACTTAGTACCTTGAAATTTTGGAGATTTATGGCTTGAACTTCTTCCTCCATGGCAGCCGATTGAAGTGAGAGAAAGAGAGGGGTGAAGTCCGAGAAATTTGGAGGAAAAAGAGAGGAAAGAAAAGCTTGGGTGGTTATTTGAAGCTTGAGATCGAGCTTGGGGTTGGAAATCGTCGTCAAGACTCGAAGATCTTGGGCTAGAATCGAAGTTCTTGGAAGGCATCAAGCTTGGAAGCAACCTTCTTGAAGAAGAGCTCGAGAGATCTCGTTAGATCGTGCCGGATCTTGTTGGATCTTGATAGATCCAGAGGTATAAGCCTTAAAACTTGTAGATATAGCTTTATTAGTGTTAAATAGCTTAGATCTATGGTTGATTTTGGTGAAATGATCTCATCTGAAAGGATGAAGTTGGGCTCTTATAATCCCAACCTAGGTAGCAGACTTGAGGTGGCCTCTAGGTAGCGGACTTGAGGACCTGATTGTGGCTTTGAATGATATTTGTGAATTTTTCATGATATGGTTAGAAATTAGGGTTTTAGTTGTTGAAAAGTTTGAAGGAAAAATGATTAAAGTGGCCAAATCCATGCTTGGAAATTTCTATGTTTGATTTCGAAATTTTGTAGTTAATTGGGATGAATATCTGTTTAAGAAAATATATGATATGTATATTTATAAGTATATGACTTTTGAAAGGATAAATAATGGAACTTTTCACGAAAATTGAGTGAAAAATGTCGTTTGAGGGTTTTGTGGTGTTGTGGCTAAATCTTATGAATTTTGAAAGAAAAGACATGGTTTAGTGTATTTTAAAGTTATATTAAAGCATTATCAAGGAGTGAGTGTTGAGTTGTGTTAAAAGTGATTTTGGGATGATAAACTTCACCTAAATGTTTTATTAAAGAAAATGTGGGAAAAGTGTTTAGTGAGTACATCGGTGACGTGTCGTTTTTGAAATGAGATGGTGATCTTTCAAAGATCCTTTTGAAACATTGTATTTGGAATGAATAAGTGATTTTCAAAGATGTATTTGAAAATACGATATCATTTGAAATGAAAGCGTTTCCTCGAGGGGATTTTTGGGAAAACATTGATTGAAAACTAAAAAGTGAAAGTAAGTTGTTTTGATTAATGAATGAAAGAATAGAATTCTCAACTACTGTTTCTACTTGTTTAGGGTTTGTGGCCGCAAGTGAAATTGACCCATACGTGGAAGCCGAACCTTATTACTTTGGTGATTTTCCATGCTTGATATGTGTTTATGTGAAATGACTACAATTTTGATTAATGTTGTGTTTGTACTGTAAAACCTGGTTTTGAACTCTCAGATAGTGTAGTGTGTACTTTATCACACATACCCCTGTCTGAGTGGAACGATTATGAAAATGCTTTGAAGTGAATGAAAGTGAAAGTGAAATGAGTGATTGACTGTTACAATGCTACTAGTGACTGCATGTGTTTGAAAAGGTCGGGGAATGCAGACCTATCGGTGAACCCCGATTCGGGGGCTAGGCCTAGGACGAGGAGAAAGGGAAGAGCCATAGGGTTATTTCAATGTCACAAAGCCCAGTGACTTAGACCAATGCAATGTGCTCGAGGCCGAGTTAAGGCCGAACCCGTCTCCAAAAAGCGACCAACCAGTGATGCCCAAATGATAGACCAGTGCAATGTGCTCGAGACTGGGTTCTGGAATCGAGCCTGTCTCTAAATGAGCAACCCACCAGTGATATTCAATGAAATGAAATGAAAAGTACTCTGAACTTGGCGTATGGACTTGTCCCTCATGGAGAGTACTCAACCAAAGTGAAATGTTGCAAAATGTTTCAAAGTGTTTTAAAGTGTTTGGATTTTGGGCCCAGTGGAGGTTTGGTGGAGTAAAGGGAAATGGAGTTCTACATGGTAATAGTGACAGTTGACGGAGTGTCAACTACCTGATTCGTGGACAAGCGACGTGGACTTTGGCTCTTGAGAGCCCCCATATCCATACTTGTATTGTTAAATGATTTCTTATATGATTTAATTTCAAGTGAAATTTTATTAAGTGAAAGTCCTTATGTGTTTTGTGAATTGCATGTTTTGGGAACTCACGAGTTTTTTAGCTCACCCTTTTTCATTTGTTTTCCTTAGCAGGATATGAGATCCCCGATGAAGATGCCAACCCTTAAGACTAGGGTTACTCTTCTTTTGATGTTTTTGGAGAACTTGGAATTATGAATGTTGAGAACTCTCGTTTAATGAAACTTGATTGTAAGGATGGATGATTTGTGTAATATGGGTTTGTAATTTGGATGTGATGTATTTGTAAGGCATTGTACCCATTTATATCATGTTTACAGCGTTAGCGTGTTAAGTGATCGTTTGACAAATTTATGGTTGTTTGAGTGAGTGAGTCCTGGCGAGGGGTTAACGATACCCTAGGTACCCTAGGGAGAGGTGTCTATCGAGCCCTAGGTTTGAATAGTCTGGGCATAGAGAGAAATAGTGAGCTATTTGAAAGCTTTATAGGTTAGGAAAGGATGTTAGGTGAGAGTGATTGTTTATGTTTAAGTGTTAATGATCTTTAAGTTAGAATGAGTTCTAATAGGGTTCTTCCTTGTAGGTAATGGAGCCTGGAGGTAGTGATGGACCTCGACATCGACAAATTACCTGTCTTGAGGCCCAGTTCTAGGGTGCCGGTGCCCTATAACTCTAGGATTCGCACTAGCCATGGCTCTTGTGGGTGCTGGAAGACCCATGCCTACCCTGATCATATGGTCCTGGTAGTCTACCGAGAGGAAGAGGCTGACTAGGATCGGAGAGCGTCGAAGATTGAGAGGCTCATGTGCTCGAAGCTGGGGATTGGAGAGCTTGAGACCGAGGTTCGCTACAAAACAGCCGCTAGAGTTGTGAGCGTGGCTCGAGAGAGAGCTGAGGGCATTGTGGCCGAGTGTGAGGGCCTGATTGGAGGAGTGATCGAGGCTAATCGAGTCAAGGAGGATTCGGTTAATCGGCCTCTCGATGTTGATTTGGAAGGAGAAACCTCGAGTGGAGTCTGTTGGAGAGCGCTGCCATGGTGAGGAGATCCTCGATTGATGTCCTGATCCGTCGAGGATGGTTCTACGGAGATTTCTTCCTACGAGACTTGATGGATTGACCTAGTTTAGGACTAGGATTTTTTATGTAAACTTTTGTGGAGAAACCAGTAGAGGGGGATCTCAAATCTTGTAAAGTGCATGCTTGCTAACTCTTCAAGTACCATATTTTTGTTCGAGTGTACTTGTGAACTTGATGTACCTATGTGTACCTTTTGACCAAAAGCATGCTCATTGATGTACTCTTGGCACTCCTATTAATATAAAGTGTGTATATTAAATGCTTTGTTCTGATCTTTAGTTGTTTTTCAATTACGTACTATACTTATTTATTATGTTAAATTTCTGCTCTCTATAGAATTATGGAGGGTAGAAGAGGCCGAGGACGAGGGCGTGAGACTAGGTTACTCCAAGATATTGGGGGTGATCGGGAGTCCGCCACTGAGCAAAATCAAGGGACCGGGGTTAACTTTGTGGAGCAAATGGCGACCGCATGTATGGCTGAGATCTTAGATCGTATGGTTGGGCAACAAGGCCACGGACTGAGCAACATCCAGTAACCTTGGAGAGGGATAGGGCTCTTGAGCAATTTCAGAGGTTTAACCCCCCTAAGTTTTATGGAGGACCTGATCCCGAAGTTGCTGAAGGTTGGATGGAAAGGATCTCTGATATCTTTAATGCCTTAGGTTACACCGAGGATAGGCAAATAACCTTTGCCACCTTCCAATTTGAGGGAGCTGCCCGTTCTTGGTGGATTATGATAAGAACTAAGTGGGAAAGGGAACAAACCCCTAGGACCTGGGTAAATTTTACTAGGGAGTTTAATGCCAAGTTTCTTCCCCCGCTAGTTCAAGAGAAAAAGGAGGATGACTTCATTAGATGTAGGCAAGGATCTTGGAGTGTCACGGAGTATGAGGCCCAATTTACTAAGCTGTCAAAGTTTGCCCCTGAGCTAGTGGCCATAGAACAAAGAAGGATAAGGAGATTCGTGCAAGGGTTGAATGTGGAGTTGTAAGAAAGTTTGGCGGCTACTCAAGTTAATAGCTTTAGTGAAGCTATGGAGAAGGCCCAGAGGATTGAAGGGGTCAAGGCAAAGGTGAAGATCTTTAATGCTAAAAAGAGGAATGCACCTAGTAGTAGCCGTGGTCCAATGGATGTAGGTGCCCCAACTCCTAAGTTTGGAAAGGGAATGGGCCGAGCAATCTGCCGGATCATCAAGGGATCAATTCAAGGGGACCTTTGCTAGGGAACAGTCAAGAGGTGGTATGAGTGGAAGAGGGACAATCAAGGGGAGTTTCACTGGGGAGGTCAAACTACTCCCAGGTGTATGCGATGGTGGCTTCTGTGGGAAGTCAAACCACTCTGAGAACGCTTGTTAGAAGAAGATGGGAGCCTGTCTTAGGTGTGGAAGCACCGAGCACCAACTAACTTTATGCCCAGTGCTTCAAGGGGAAAGTGCAACCAAGTCAGCAAATAAACCCAATACCAGTCAAGTTAGTGTGGCAGGGAATCGACCCAGAGTGCTAGCGAGGGTCTATGCCATTAATCATCAGCAGGTTCCTGACCCCACGGAAGTGGTTGAAGGTACCATCCCCGTTTTCATCGCAGCTGGATTTTGGGTTGATCTGGTGCATCACATTCTTTTTGTAAATCCCGCTTGAATGGGTAGATATAAAACCCGAGCGGTTACCTTATGATCTGGAGGTTAGAAGCCTCGGGAACAAAGTTTAGTTACTAGTTGGGTATACAGGAATTGTGATGTTTGGGTAGGAGAGAGAAAGTTAGTGGTGGACTTGATTAGTTTAGATATCAAGGGGTATGACGTTATCATAGGAATGGATTGTCTAGCTCGTCATCATGCTAAATTGGACTAGGGGTGTGCATCGAATTCGAAATTGAACTATGAATTGAATTTTGAAATTTGGATTAAAATTTAGGGCCATTTGATTTCAATTCATCAATTCGATTTGAATTCATTGAATTGAATTGAATTAAAATTCGAATTCAGATTCCTTTTATATTTCTAATTTTTTTAAAAAAATTTCTAATATGCTAAATAGCCTAATTTAAATAATTAAATAATTAAATCTATATTAATTATATATAACTAACTTAATTAGACTTAATCTTATTATATAGTATTAGTCACATGTATTATTTTTATATTAATATATATATATTATTTATTATTATATAAACAAATTTGAAATTGAAATCGGAATTTCAGATTTCGATTTTGATTTCGATTTCGAATTATGAAATCGAAATCGGAATTTTTGATTTTAAAAGGTTCATAACCGAATTCGAATCGAATTCGCCCAAATCGAAATCGAAAAACCGAATTAACTTCCGAATTCCGATTTCATCGATTTCAAATTTTTGAATTTATTTCGAAATCGGTCGGTAAATCAGAAATTTTCGCATTTGCACACCCCTAAATTGGACTGTAGGGCAAAGACTATGGAATTTTCTATTCCTGGAGAGGCTACATTGAAATTGGACGTGAGAGGGAGGTTAGCGTCATCTGCCCTTATTTCGGGGATTAAAGCGAGGAAATTGTTAAGTAAGGGAGCCCAAGGGTACTTAGCCTTCTTGATAAACCCTCCAAGTGATAAAATGAAGTTAGAGGAGGTGCCTGTTGTAAAGGATTTCCCTGATGTATTTCCTGAAGAGTTAGAAAATCTCCTTCCTGAACGGATGGTAGAGTTTAAGGTTGATTTGCTACTAGGAACAGCCCCAATTTCTAAAACCCCATATCGAATGGCTCCGGCTGAGCTTAAAGAGTTGAAAGTTCAATTGCAAGATTTATTAAAGCGGGGTTTCATTAAAGAAAGTGATTTACCTTGGGGAGCGCCTGTGCTCTTTGTTTAGAAAAAGGATGGAAGTTTGAGGTTGTGTATAGATTACCGAGGGCTTAATGATATGGCCATAAAGAACAAGTATCCCAGCTTATCGATGAATTGTTTGATGGAGTTACAGGATGGTGGTCTTTTCTCTAAATTGGACCTTAGGCAAGGGTACTACAGTTGAGGATTAGAAAGGAAGGCATCAAAACTGCTTTTAACTCGAGGTACGGGCATTTTGAATTTGTGGTAATGCCCTTTGGATTGACTAATGCTCCTACAGCATTTATGGATTTGATGCAACGAGTCTTTAAGCCCTACTTGGATCAATTTGTGATTGTTTTTATAGATGATATTTTGGTGTATTCCAAGACTCAAGAAGATCATGCTCGACACTTAAAAATAGTGCTTCAAACCCTAAGAGAGCATCAACTGTATGCCAAGTTTAACAAGTGTGAGTTTTGGTTGGAGGAAGTGTCCTTTCTAGGGCATAAAGTCTCCAAGGACGGAATTTCTGTGGATCCCTCAAAAGTAGAAACTGTGACTCAATGGAGACAACCGAGAAACCCCACTGAGGTTAGAAGTTTCTTGGGATTAGCAGGGTATTACCGGCGATTTATTCAAGATTTTTCAAGGATTGCAGGGCCACTAACTAATTTGACCAAGAAGCATGAGAAGTTTGCTTGGAGTCCAGAGTGTGAGGCTAGTTTTCGAGAGTTAAAGAAGCGTCTAACGACGGCTCCTGTATTGACCTTGCCAAATGGAAAGGATGGGTTTGTAGTTTATTCAGATGCCTCGAAAGAAGGATTAGGGTGTGTCCTGATGCAAAATGGGAAAGTTATTGCCTATGCTTCTAGGAAATTAAAACCCTATGAGCAAAACTATCCAACACATGATTTGGAGTTGGCCGCAATTATTTTTGCACTAAAAAAGTGGAGACATTATTTGTATGGGGTGACCTTCGAGGTTTTCACTGACCACAAAAGTCTTAAGTAATTTTTTTCTCAAAAGGAGTTAAATCTAAGACAGAGGCGATGGGTGGAATTTCTTGAGGATTATGACTGTACCATAAATTATCACCCTGGGAAGACCAATAAGGTGGCTGATGCACTAAGTTGAAAAGCTCAAGTGGCGAGCTTGATGGTTAAGCAGTGGGAAATGTTAGAAAAGGTTGGCGAATGGAATCCTTACTTGGAGAAACAGAAAGTCATATTTGGGAATTTAATGTTAAAATCTCCAATATTAGAACATATCAAAGAAGCACAAAAAGGAGATCCTATGGTGCAGAAGTGGATTGAAAAGGTGAATAAAGGAGAAACTTTAGACTTTAAGTTAGGGCCTGAGGAAATCTTGAAATTTCGAGACCGTGTAGTTGTGCCAGACAATGAAGGGTTGAGAAAAGAAATATTGGAGGAAGCACACAGAACTAAGTATACCATTCACCCTGGAAGCAATAAGATGTACCAAGACTTGAAAGGGATGTATTGGTGGGATGGTTTGAAAAGAGATGTGGCAAGATTTGTTCAAACTTGTCTTGTGTGCCAACAAGTTAAGGCTGAACACCAGAAACCTTTTGGACTTTTGCAACCCTTAGATATACCTGAATGGAAATGGGATCACATTACCATGGATTTTGTGACTGGATTGCCTAGAAGCCAAAAAGGAGATGATGCAATTTGGGTGATAGTAGATAGGCTTACTAAAACTGCTCATTTCCTACTAGTGAACATGAAATGTCCTTTGGAGAAGCTGGCTCGGTTGTACTTGGATGAAATTGTTAGGTTGCATGGTATGCCAGTGAGTATTGTCTCTGATAGAGATCCGAGATTTGTTTCTCGATTCTGGCAAAAGTTACAAGAGAATTTGGGGACTAAGGTTAATTTTAGTACCGCTTACCATCCCCAAACAGATGGACAGTCTAAAAGGACAACCTTGGAAGACATGTTGAGGTCATGTATATTGGATTTTGGAGGAAGTTGGAGTCAACATATGCCTCTAGTTGAATTTGCCTACAACAACAGTTATCATGCTTCAATTCAGATGGCCCCTTATGAAGCACTTTATGGAAGAAGGTGTAGATCACCTATTCACTGGGACGAAGTTGGGGAAAAGAAAATTCTGGATCTCGTTACCATTCCTTGGGTCGAGGAGGTATTTGAAAAGGTGAAATTGATTCGTGAAAGACTTCAAACGGCTCAAAGTCAGCAAAAGAGCTACGCCGATAATAGAAGAAAGGATTTGGAATTTGAAATTTGAAATAGGGGATAAAGTCTTTCTGAGGGTTAAGCCCTTGAAAGGAGGAGTGGTGTCCAAGAGAGGAAAGAAGTCGAAACCAAGATATGTAGGCCCTTTTGAAGTTCTCAAGTTAGTTGGCAAAGTGGCTTACCAGTTAGATTTACCCCCTAGCATGTCTAAAATTCACAACGTCTTCCATGTGTCTATGCTCAAAAAGTATCATCCAGACCCAAGTCACGTGCTACAAATAGGGGAGATTGAAGTGGACGAGACACTAGCATATGAAAATGACCTATGAGAACCTTGATAAAGTGAAAGATTTGAGGAATAAGAAGTTTTCTTTGGTTAAAGTTCTTTGGAAGAATCATGATGTTGAGGAAGCAACTTGGGAATTAGAGGAAGAGATGAAGAAGAAATATCCAGAGCTGTTTACCCAACAAGGTAAGGAATTTTGAGGACAAAATTCTTTTAAGGGGGGGGAGGATGTGAGGGCCTCAAAATTCAGAATTATTTAAAAAAAATACATAATATTATTTATATTGTATTTATTTATTGAAATATGAGTAAAATTATGTTTAAATTGAATATTTTTCAATTTATAGCATTTTATCTGATTTATTTGCCGATTGTCGATTTTGGCCAAATGGGTGTCTAATTTTCTACGGAGCGTGATTAGTGACTTTAAGTTGAAATTAAGCATAATTGGAAATATTTTGGAAATATTAATAAGTTTGGACAGTGTTGGAATGGACTAGAACAGTGTAAGTTGGACTGTCGCGTGTGACGCGACATAAATTGCTAAAAAGCACTTTTTCCTTAAACTGTGGAAGTTGCACTTTTTGTCTCCTCTTGCATTGACTTCCTTGCAATCCTTACACTCCATTTTCAGTTGAAACTTTGGGGAGATAGAGAGAGAGGCTGCCGAGAGAGAGAAGGGAGAGAGAGAGAGAAAATCGAGCTTGTTTCTTCCATAGCCTTCCATCCATTCTTCTTGGAGCTTCAAACACCATCAACCACCATCATCTTCTTCACTCCTTGTAGCCGAGAGAGAGGAGAGAGAGAGGGCTTTGGACCGGTTCTTGGAGAAAGAAAAGAAGGGGTAAGTCTTGTAGTTGATCTTTCATTTCTTCTTCACTTAGTACCTTGAAATTTTGGAGATTTATGGCTTGAACTTCTTCCTCCATGGCAGCCGATTGAAGTGAGAGAAAGAGAGGGGTGAAGTCCGAAAAATTTGGAGGAAAAAGAGAGGAAAGAAATGCTTGGGTGGTTATTTTAATCTTGAGATCGAGCTTGGGGTTGAAAATCATCGTCAAGACTCGAAGATCTTGGGCTAGAATCAAAGTTCTTGGAAACCATCAAACTTGGAAGCAACCTTTCTTGAAGGTTGGAGCTCAGAGATCTCGTTAGATCTTGCAGATCTTGTTGGATCTTGATAGATCCGGAGGTATAAGCCTTAAAACTTGTAGATATAGCTTTATTAGTGTTAAATAGCTTAGATCTATGGTTGATTTTGGTGAAATGATCTCATCGAAAGGATGAAGTTGACTCAAATCCCAACCTAGGTATGGACTTGAGGTCCTCTAGGTAGCGGACTTGAGGGACTCTGTGGCTTTGAATGATATTTGTGAATTTGTCATGATATGGTTAGAAATTAGGGTTTTAGTTGTTGAAAATTTGAAGGAAAAATGATTAAAATTAGTGGCCAAATCCATGCTTGAAATTTCTATGTTTGATTTCTCGAAATTTTGTAGTTAATTGGGATGAATATCTGTTTAAGAAAATATATGATATGTATATTTATAAGTATATGACTTTTGAAAGGATAAAGAATGGAACTTTCACGAAAATTGAGTGAAAAAATGTCGTTTGAGGGTTTTGTGGTGTTGTGGCTAAATCTTATGAATTTTGAAAGACATGGTTTAGAGTATTTTAAAGTTATATTAAAGCATTATCAAGGAGTGAGTGTTGAGTTGTGTTAAAAGTGATTTTGGGATGATAAACTTCACCTAAATGTTTTATTAAAGAAAATGTGGAAAAGTGCTTGAGGAGTACATGGTGGCGGTCGCATTTTGAAATGAGATGGTGATCTTTCAAAGATCCGTTTGAAACATTGTATTTGGAATGAATAAGTGATTTTCAAAGAGGTATTTGAAAATCTGATATCATTTGAAATGAAAGCGTTTCGAGAGGATTTTTGGGGAAAACATTGATTGAAAACTAAAAGAAAGTAAGTTGTTTTGATTAATGAATGAAAGAATAGAATTCTCAACTCTGTTTCTACTTGTTTGGGTTTGTGGCGAAAGTGAAATTGGACCCATACGGAAGCCGAACCTATCAATTTGGTGAGTTTCCATGCTTGATATGTGTTTATGTGAAA
Organism: Gardenia jasminoides; assembly: GCA_013103745.1. Classification (NCBI taxonomy): domain Eukaryota; kingdom Viridiplantae; phylum Streptophyta; class Magnoliopsida; order Gentianales; family Rubiaceae; genus Gardenia; species Gardenia jasminoides. The sequence goes on along the minus strand of CM023095.1, from coordinate 14,803,000 downwards.
TGACGCAATTGTGATTAATGCCAGGTGTTTGTACCGTAAAACCTGTTTTGAACTCTCGGATAGGGTGGTGTGTACTTTATCACATACCCTGTCGGATGGAACAATATGAAAATGCTTGAAGTGAATAAAAGTGAAAGTGAAATGAGTGGTTGACCGTTTATACAATGCTACTAATGACTGCATGTGTTTGAAAAGGTCAGGGAATGCCTGAGACCTATCGGTGAACCTTCATTGGGGCTGGAGCGGGGCGAGGGAGAAAGGGAAAACCATAGGGTTATTTCAATCACAAAGCCTAGTGACTTAGACCAAATGTGCTCAGGCGAGTTACGAACCAACTGTCTCAAAAAGCGACCAACAGTGATGCCCAAATGATAGACCAATGTCTGAGGCCTGGTTGGGAATCGAGGGCTGTCTCTAAATGAGCAACCCACCACCGGTGATATTCAATGAAATGAAATGAAAAGTACTACGGACTTGGCGTATGGACTTGTCCTCATGGAGAGTACTCAACCAAAGTGAAATGTTACAAAATGTTTCAAAGTGTTTTAAAGTGTTTGGATTTGGGGCGGTGGAGGTTTGGTGGGAGTAAAGGGAAAGTGGAGTTCTACATGGTAATAGTGACAGTCGAAGTGTCAACTACTTGATTTGTGGACAAGCTGCGTGGATCTTTGGCTCAAGAGAGCCCCATATCCATACTTGTATTAAATGCTTTCTTATGATTTAATTCAAGTGTAATTTTATTAAGTGAAAGTCCTTATGTGTTATTTCCTTGAATTGCATGTTTTGGGAACTCACGAGCTTTTAGCTCACCCTTTTCATTTGTTTTCCTTAGCGGGATATAGAGATCCCCGATGAAAATGCACAACCCTTAAGACTAGGGTTACTCTTGTTTTTGATGTTTTGGAGAACTTGGAATTATGAATGTTGAGAACTCTTGTATAATGAAACTTGATTGTAAGGATGGATGATTTGTGTATTATGGGTTTGTAATTTGGATGTGATGTATTTGTAAGGCATTGTACCCATTTATATCACGTTTACAGCGTTAAGCGTGTTAAGTGATAGTTTGATAAATTTATGGTTGTTTGGGTGAGTGAAGTTCTGGCAGCGAGTTAGGCGTGACGGACGTGATACTAAGGTATGCCCTAGGGAGAGGTGCTGGTTCGTCACGTATAGTTGCCTTGTGTTGCAATAAATGGGAATCCTAGAAAAAGTATAACGAGAAAAAATGAGGGAGAAAAAAGAAATTGTCAAAACATTGCATTTTTGTTCATGGGCATCACTTGTTTTAAAGCCGATTGGAAGCCACCGTCTTTGTACTAGTTGATCTTTTCAAGCTGTCCTTATTCTTACCGACTTGGATGGTGGGTAAACGAGAGAGTTAAACTTCGCTGGAACATGAATGAGAATTGTATTATGTTACTTTAGATAGATTAGCGCTTTGTTTTGTTAGCTTGTTATAATACCGATTTGGAGCTATGGCACACTCTAGTTAGAGGGACTACTTGTAAGTATGGTTTTGTATCCCACATCGGATAATTTCTGAAGAAGTCTCTCACTTAATGGTTTATAAATATAATGTGTTTAAGTGAATTTGAAATCCATGCCAATGAAACCAACCCATGTGCCAAGAACACCAATCTAAGAGAGTTTTATTCCATACTCCAATTTAAGAGGTTTTGGTTGAGGCATCAAACTAAAAGAACAAGTTTGTGGATCTTTGAGCCATTAAGCCTTTTGTGCTATTTAGACTCTTTTACTTTTCCAATTTAGGTGCTTTTGAATCTAGAGTTTATTCTCTAGGGTTTTATCCTCTCTTTTGTACTCTTTTACAAAAGAAAATCTATTACCCATTAAGCTTGCATGGACATAGGTGCTTTGACGAATCACGTAAATTTATTATCTCTATTTGATTTAGTTGTTATAAGTTATTACCTTTGTTAGGTTGCCAAGATCTATATTGTTCTCTTTTTGTCAATTTCCTGGACCGGTTCTTAACAAGCGGCCCTTCGGTGCATCAAGTTTCAGATTTTGGGGTTTGATTGGATTACCTGGCAACAATGACACTATAGAGTAAGGAAAAGGCTATTGGAGCTCAGTTGGATTTTGGGATGAAGAGCTATTTGTCCTGTTGGAACTCAGAGGGTTTTGTGAAGAAGATGGAACAAGATTACTGTACTTAATTTAACCCGTTGGGATCTGTTGAGCCTTTTGTGAGTTTTGACCCGTTAAGATCCGTTGAGTCTTTTGCATCTCGTTCATTGGTGGCTCGTTGGGGTTTATTGGGAATTTGGTGACTTGTTGAAATCTGTTGGGACATTTATGGAGAAGATGGAACATATTTCCTATTTGTTGACATTAGATACATGGGTGGAGATTTGTTAAAGTATGACTTTGTATCCCACATTAGATATTTTACAAAGAAATCTCTCCTCTTGGTGGTTATAAATATAGTGGGTTTAAAGTGAATTTAGTGTACCAATAGGGTACCGACATCGTTATGGGTTACACTAATTTAAGAGGTCTTATAGTCCATACTCCAATGTAAGAGGTTTTGGTTAGGTATCAAACCAAAAGAACAAGTTTGTGGGCCTTTGGGCCATTAAGTCTTTTGTGCTATTTAACCTCTTTTGTGTTTTCAGTTTTAGGTGCTTTTGAATCTAGAGATTATTTCCTAGAGTTTTGTATCCTCTCGTTTGTTCTCTCTTTTTTATAGTAAGTCCACTATCCCTTCTTGTGATGTAAGTCGTTTGATCAGACCCGCGTCAATTATCATTGTCTCTCTATTTGATTTATTCGTTATGTTATTACCTTTATTAGATTGCCAAGATCCTATTGTTCTCTTTGGTCAATTTCCTAGACCGGTCCCTAACACTACTCAAGTAGCTATCCAACTAGTTTTGTCCATGAAATTTGCGTGTTGACTAACTACTATACCTAAAGGTATTTGGTGACTTTGGAGACAGCTGTGGTTTCATATATGATCTCCTGTCCGTTCTTTCCATGTGCTTTAGCTGACCGTTGGCATCTATGTGTGCATGAGTTGCTATGTGCGAGTCATTGTTTTGGCATTTAGAACTTAGAAGATGTTTGTGCGAAACTTCTACCACACTCCATCTCCATTGAATTGAGCCTGTATGTTTGTCTAAAGATTTAGTCATTTCTTTCGAACTGCCATTAGTTTTCCACAAAATTCTAATTTTTGCCCTTCTGGTTTGTAAGTTCAGTAGGCCATTTTCTAGACCCATCCTTTTGCTAAATAAAGTGTCAGCAATGTTCTAACTATACAGAAGCATTGAGTGTCGAACGGCAGGCGGCGTGATTACCTTTCATTAACTAGCCATAGATTAAGCCGTGAACAACCAAGAAATTGGTTGTCAGCCAATTATAATTCACCACCCTTGTACCTTATACCAAATAGTACACTCATGAAGTCTAATATGTTGCTTGGTAGTTGTTTTCGATTTTACAGAAATAGTGCTTGTATTTCTTGGTTCACAGAGAGCGTCTTTCAAACAACAAAGAACACTCATGCCTGATCATTCATTTCACCCCATAGTTTAAAGTTTGTATTGTGATGGTTAATTATTCGTTTATGTTTCAACATAAAGAGATTCACCTTTTGACAATTCAAAGAACAATTAAGATTAAAGCTTGGAAGCTTGAGACGAATTACTGACTTAAAGTCTGGTTCATGCCAAACAATAGGGTAAGTCCAGACCCTCTGAATTTCCCAACAATTGGCAGAAAAATAAAATATAAAGAATACACTAAAGTGCTGATCAGTTTTATCATGCATTTTGAATTGATGAATTCATTATAGATTCACTGACAAATTGTCATTTAACTCATTATAAACCCAAAGGCAACCAGCCAAAGGCCCATTAAGAGACCTAAATATACACCCTGATATTCCAGCATTTTGATACAATTGTTGGCCCCAAACTCCCCTGCCGATCTATTGATGCCCCTGAAGGCTTCTGTCAGTTGGAAGTAGCTCATCATGAGTACAAACACACACCGTTCATAATACAGTTCTTTCAGAAGGAAAGTGAATTTAAGGGTTTAGTTTATTAGTTCAGAACATACTAAACTAATTAAATAGGCTGTCGGAACATTATTTCTTTTATTTAGTCGCGGGAAGGAGATGCTATGCTTATATTTTTAGGTTGAAGATTTGGGTGTTAACTTACAGAGAGACCAATCTGTGATACTAATTAGTTGGCTGAAGGACCGTTTCGGCACCAGTAAAGAATTAATTGCGAGAAGCTCCATCAGCTGGGGTTTAGAGTTAAAGTCAAGCATGATGAAATCAAGAATCACAATAAGCTATAAACAGCTCTTAGAAAAAGAGAAATTTGCATCAAAAAGTAATTTTGTTAAAAATTGACAACATCGAGCAAAATAAGATTGACTGACTTGGGGTATAAAATTAAAAGGGTCGGTTGATGTATGGTGCAACTATACACTAAATAATGACATCTGGATCATCAAAATGAAGTTTATTGAGGCATCATTTACCATACAGATCATCAGATTCAATCTATCATCTGAGTAAATTATATTTTGCCCAATTTTTTTTTTCATTCTAACTAGAGTGATGCTAGAAACTATTTTTCTCATTTATTAGCATTTTTATTTTCTAAACAATTGACACCTTCGAACAAGGAAATAGTTACTCATATAGCAATCATTATTCACACCCCAGATCGTTTCAATTCATTTGACATGATTCTAAGCAAAGTCAAATATTGTTCCTTGGATAATTTTTCATCTGTGGTTCATATACAGAATTGTCCTTTTCTGCATGGCATTTGTCAGCTTTTCTTGTAGTAAGCCAAATCATCCTTGATGAAACTATATAAAGAGGGGGATGAGAGTCGCACTGACCGTCGTTCAGCCACTGACATGAGAATGTTATCAAAACTCAAGATGGATAATCACCCTAGGTCCTGATTGATAATAATGTTTTTCGCCAAAAGCCACAGACCACCCATGGATTACGCTAGAGTTGAGCAAAAATACTATAACAGTACCCTGCAGGTCAGTGAAGAAGTGGGTTCAGATAGCTAATCCAGGTGAAGAGACGAAGAAGAGAAAGCTGCATAAAACATGATTTGAAAGGGCAATTTTTTATTTAATTTTCATGCTTTTGGTATGTCAACCCAATGTTGTTAATAGTTATAGTTTAATCCAAACAACATTCATCAACATCTCTACATGATTTGATTTTACAAGATAGTAGTTTCCAGCCAAGGATATTTAATATCTGAGCAATCGTATTTTCTTTTCCATTTAGATTTTAAAGATAGACTTGGTATCAAAATATAAAAAGATAATAGAACCGACGAATTTTTCTTTTTTACCATAAGCAGATCATTTATTTAATAATCGAGTATTGCTTCAAACTATCTCCATATTTTACACGTGCCTAGCCGGCCACATCTAGAATACATATATCGCTATGGGGAGAAAAATTGTTCATAGAATATTCAACTTCTTCCGCATATATATGTACTTGAAATGTTCTTAACTTCAAACTGAAATCTTTACAGCAAATGATGTAGAAATTTTCTATTAACCCCAGACTGATTCGGTAATGATACAACAACGAACCTTGAAAAGCTTTTGGTAAGTGATAATACTGATATTTAACGGAAAAAATGTAAGTTTATTTTAATTATTTACCCGGCTTCCATGCAACCTCTACGTAGGCAAAGCAATGGATTAAAATTATGTCCAACTGTAAAACCATCACCATCAACATCCAACTTCAGATTGCTACCCGGGAATGAGTAATACTGCACGAACGAAGGCACACCA